>CM075851.1:20991332-21113832 GCA_037975125.1 Latrodectus hesperus
GATTTTGAAATACTGCAAAATAACAATTCAAATTCATTTTCCTCAACTGTTATTATTTTTAACCAAATTTTTGTTTAGATAGATATGAATAAAAATGCCATTCCCAGCAAACATCCTTTAAAAAACACTTAAACATATTAAAGTGGATATATTATATATTTGTGTTGCATTTTAATACACATGTATACCATATTTTAAATTTTAAACTATTTTATTTCAACCTATGGTTAGAAGAATAAACTTGTATTATGTTTCTTTACAATTTTTAAGAACGAAAAAAAAATACAGTTTCTTTTTATTCTTAAAACTACAAATTTCCTTTCATTCTAAAAACCTTCCTACCTTAAAACTGTAATCATAAATCAGTGAATTAAATTTTATCAATACTTTTTTAAATTCACAAGGGAATCCTTTTATTTATTTTTTTACATTCACTAATTATCCAAACAACAGTTTTTTAAGGTTATACTTTTTCGCATATTGTTAGCCATGTGTATTGACCTCAAAAAGTAAATAAGTAATTAATTTATATTGGGAGAAAATATTAGTTCACACTTTGAAAGCAGTTGCGTTTAATTATGATGAACCTACTTTTAATTATTTTATTGGAAAATAACATATGAAACATTATATGTTTTTAATTTTTTCATTTAATTCCATTTTTCATTACTTATAATCAAGTTAGTTAAGTAGAGCCTTAAAATTTATGTGATGTAAAAAATCCCTTTGAAAATCTCTTTTTGTTTTTTCGTACAAAGACGATTATGTTGAATATGTGTAACTCATGTAGATGTTGTTGTTGTTGTTGTTGCTGTGTGCCAGCTAGGCTGGCATTATGGGGTGCGCTGCTCCTCTTTTCCAACTAAGCCACATTTCGATGTGGAGTCCGACTTCCTCAGTACACACATGCCATAGTGCAAATCTCTTAAAAATCTCTTAAAGAAGTAAAACTATATGTAACAATTTAAAGGAAAACTTTATGCTATAACCATAATGAAAATTAATTCTTTATCTTTTTATTCATATGAATTAGGATTTATAGTTATAATTTGTATTTTGATAAAATTTATGATTAAAATATGGCATTTTTTACCATTTCATCTTGTTAAATTCATCATCAATAATCCAAACGACAAGAATTACTGTTGGATCCTTTTCAACTTTCTTACTATCAAGTTTTATTGCAATGACTCCGTAATTTTAAAAATATTATTAATGTAAATGATGTAAAATCTTAAAATTACTTATATTTTAAACATTATCGATATAAATCATGCATAAAGATGGCTTATATTTTTCTTAGCTTTTACAGCGAAACGATTTGAAAAATACTTTACGAATACTGCAAATCGAAATTTAGCAGTGCGCAAATCGTGGCTTTCTATGTTTTTAATTAGTAAACTAGTTCTCTTTGTAAGATAAATTTCAACCATTTCTAATAGAATTAAAATTTTACTTTCTTGGTAAATTATATTTCAGCCAAAATTTATATTAATATTTGAACAAATTTAACTGATTTATCATAAATTATTTGAGTAGTTGATCTAATCAAATTGTAACGCATGCATTATTATGAACAGCAGATTTATTTGGATGATTTACAGTGCAAATTATAATTAACAATCTTGTTTTAAAACTGTCTCCTGACAAATCTATTATTCAGAAAGTTATGAGTATTTGTGTAGCTCACATTAAGAACATATGAATTTGTTTTATGAATTAAAAATAATTAAAAATTTCACTGTTAGAGATTGTTTTAGAGAATTACAGAACCATCATATCTTTACTATAAGTTAAAAATTTAAGTGCAAACAAGCATGTTTAACATGACGTCATAATTTTCAACTGTAGTCCGAAATCCTAAGATAATATGTGTTGTTGTTACTTACGATACTTGGACGAGCCAAGCTCACTATGCCATTGGATATGCAAATTTAACTCTGTAGGGTGCGTCTTTCGTTTAATTAGAGCACCACGTAGGTGAAAGTACGACTTTGTTCTAAACTCTTCCTACAGATGGCACCACTAGAGCATCCACCCCTTTAATTTTGACATTGATATGAAGGGGAAGAAATTTACTCCAGATTATTACTCCCATGATAACTGCTCAGTGTATCTCATGTACTTGGTGGATCTTGTTTTGTATTGGGAAGCGAACCTCGCTCTTCCGGATGGAAGACTGATGTCCAAACTACTAGGCTACCATGATCTTAAGATAATATGTTCCATAATTAACTTCTACGTGTTCTGTATACTCGAGGGAAAATATTAAAAACAAGTTGTGAAATGCTATTGTGAAATAGTTCCATCGAAGCGCTGAGAGCGCCATCTATAAAGAAGAAATAGTTAGTTGATGATTTGTATTGAATGTGTAAACACGTATTTTGATTCTCTCCGTAACAATTAATCATTCGTAATGTCAATATGATTTGAATTCTATTAGTTGTTAGTTAGTGTTTATCTATAGTTGTTGTGTGTATCATTTGAGTTTTATTAAATTTTTGAAATAGTAACTCTCTAGACCACATGATCAATCGATTCTTTTACTGCTGTATTTAACGTCAGATAAAGTTAATTAATTACGAGATGTTCCTAATACCCTCAAGTCTGGGTATTGGAAATTCCCCATTTGAAGAAAACGTTTTCCCGTGCAGGTATTTTTGAATGCAGTCTTACTAAAAAAAGTTATTCATGGTAACCAATTCTAAAATAGGGTCGCTTAATTAGAGTCAGCCTTCACATTAAACTATAGTTTTCCTTATAATTTTATTTTGGTAAAACTGGTACTTTTAAAAAATGTTATAAAAATGCAATGTATATTTCATAATTTCATTTAATGAATTGCTTATATTTTAATAAATATTGTAGTAACTATTGAAAAACAAAACAAATGTAATATAAGACACAATTAGTGCAAATAACCAATATATGGTGGGAAATAAATTATAGGATGGTATAACTTTCGATGTGTAAACATTCGCAAACTTTCCAAAACAATAGCGTTTAAATCATTGTTTTATGTCGTTAATTTTAATTTATAACCACTTAACAAATACATCAGTTATCATTAAACATAGCTTGCAAAAAACGCCCATGATGAAGTCATTGGAAAGTAAAGCACTTTTTTGTCACTCTCGATAAATAAGTAGTTTGTCAAACGTCCGCGCATGCTATGAAAGAAAATGAGATTGTTTCTATATCCTGTTCCAAGTTATTGACTTTAAGTCTTAAAGCGGAAAATAGCTGAGAGCAGCGGACGTCAGATTTAGTGAAAGCCCGCCTTTAATTAATGATAGCTTTAAGAGAGATTTGCACAATGTCGTGACTAATTGTCCACGTTTCTGGCTAACAACTGCCTTTAGAAAAGGGATCCCATTCTTCAACCGGTTCAGACAAAGGCTTAGCTGCTTTGAGAACATTTTGCTATTGGAAGGAGAATTCTTTGGCGCACTTCTGAATCGAGCAATTTTTCATGAATGCAGATAAGTTTTAAGAGCTTATAATGAAATACTATGAGAATTATATACATGATAAATTAAGAAAATATCTCGAAGAATATATAAAAAAACTAATAAATACAAGAATTTTTATTAATTATATAAAAATATCATTTATTTTATATTTCTAACATTGCTGTCCTTATATTTACTAAACATTGCTGTCTAAATTTTAATACTAAATCAGTTAAGAGAAGTCAGTCCACCCCTCGTGTTATCGTGAAGCTACTAGATGGAAAAAAATTACAGTTTTTTTGCTACTACTAGATTAAGGCTAGTACTAGATTAGATTTAATAGATTAAGGCATTATTTTTAGAAAATGGAAATAATACCTTAATCTAATTTAATGTTTGATTCTAGAAAAAGATTATTATATTTTTCTTATTGAAAAGTGAAATTAGAAATACCATTTTTATGAAACAGGGCTATATAAATTAAATTATATACTTTTATATATATCATAATTTAATGAACCAAAATATATTAATAATTGTTTGGAAAGATTAGGTTTATTATCTAACTTCTGTGGTTCATGTATCTTCAGAAATTTCTTAGATTTTATATATTTAATTATTTTTATCAAGGAATACTATTTAAATTGAGATTTAGGATTTAAATATTTATATGTAATAAATTAAGGACTTTGTTATGTATGGATATTTCAATCATACGTAAAAATGTCAGTTTTTAAAAAAATAATTTTGTGAAATATAAATGCAGTATTTTGGTTAAATTATTTTTGAGAAATATAAAAATATTTTGTCTAAATATATTTTATTTATATTTGATATATTTAATTTAGAGGATAGCAAGTATGAAAACTTGAAATTCAACTATAACAATATCGTTTTCTAAAAGTGCTTTCATGTTTTTATAAATTTTTTTATTTAAAAGCAAATTGTATGTTAAAAAAGGCTGTCAAAATAAAATTTAATATTTTAATTTTTACTATCAAATATTGTAAGGTTTATACTATTTTTAAATAATTTAATAATTTTGTCTTTTAAATACGAATTTAAATCAATTGTAAGACAATAATATTTGAAAAACATCTGAGCATAAACGCGAAAATAATTACAAATTTAGCAAAGGAATATAATCTAAATTGATGTATATTTTTGTTTATACTCAAAAATGCTCAAATATTTAAAAACTTCTTACCATTACGTTTGCATGCAAGTACAGTTGAATGTATACGTGTTAAAATGTATTAAATAATATTTTTATTGGGTAACGTACAAAGACAAGCGTCTTAATCTATCTCAAATTACTATTATTAATGTTACGCAATAAAGATAGATATAATGTGAAATGAATTTTTTGTGAATTTAATAAATAAATTGTATTATTATTAACAAATAAATATTCCAAGAAGATTATTATTATTTCCAAAATATTAGTTGAATAAATAAGAAATTCAACTTTTTCTTACTTGAGTTAAAATTAAATACGTTAAGTCAACCGAAAGTTTATTTTCAAATATTACTAAAAGTACAAGGTTATCTAGTAATAATCTAAATGCATGAATATCCACTTCAAGAAATTAAAAATAAAACTTGAAATCATTTTCAAGTTCTAAAATACAATCTTGTTACTTTTAAAAAAGGAATAGTCATAAAGTTTTTTTAAAGTCGTGGAAGATGAAACGAGACCAATAAAAAGAAAGTAAAATTACGAAAATATATCTTTTCAGTGACTTTCTGATTATTGGTTTCCTATACTCTCTTCACACTTTTAAACTAAAAAGTGTCCTCGTCAAAATGACAACTATTTCTTCTCACTTCCAGGTTTTCTTTTAAATTCTGCTGGTCGATATTGATTTGAGTGTAAATTTTGACAGTAAATTTTGTTTTATTAAATACTATTCCTCTGCTAAATTAGCTATTACTACTTGGAAAGATTACAACTTTAATCACTAAATACCATGATAGGCGCCAAAATATGAATAATATAAAATTGGGCAAACCTAAAATGAAACCCATGAATATAATTTTCATATTGCTAGGATTTTTAAATTTAAAAACTTCAGAATCTAATTTCTTTGGTATTGATTTGAAATTAAAATTTGAGAGGTAATTTGATTGTATTAAGTATTTCATTTTTTAATATAAAATTTACTACTGGGAAGTTGTTTTAATCGTCAAAAAGGAAAATTTTCATAAAGAATCTTTTACTTATTTTAATATAAAAGTTTCATGATTTAATTTCATCTAAAAATGACATAAAACTTTATTTAAACATTTGTGTTTTGTTTACTAAGCGTATATTTATTTTAAACTTGTCAAAACTAGTCAAAGAATGTTTAAATATAATTAATTTCTTAAACTTTTTTAATGGAATGGTATTTTAATTAAAATAATTTCAGAACGCTCTGTATGATGTAGAATTTAGAAATACAGAACATTACACTAAATTACATGAAAATTTAACAAGACAAAAACTTATTTATATTTTATTTCTGATACCATAATCTGTCAAAACAGTGAAAATTTTAAATGCTTAATTCAACTTTTACAAAAAATAAAAAATTAAACCTTTACGTTTGGTAATAGTTTAATTTTGCGATTGTCTCAAAGGTACTTCTTAAAACATAAAAAAATATTCTAAAATATTTAATTAACTTTATTGAGAAAGTAAAGCTATAAAAGTAAAAAGAAAGTTTTCTTTATTGAACTCACTTTTTACGCCCTCCATATGTTCAAGTTCTAGTGCATATATTTTCACACTTCGAGTGTATATTAATTAGATATTTATTTGTTTAATGGTAAAAAATCCACAATCGGGTTCTTCTAGATTTTTTGACTCCAAGATAGATGTTAAGATGTGAATATCAAGCTGACCCCTGCCGCTAAGCAAAAGATAGACTAAATACTAGGGTTACCAGAAATTAATTTTTATCGCCAAATATTTCACTTAACTAAAGGGTACCCGATTCTACATCGAATCCGATTAAAGTAGCAGGTTGATTCAAAATAATATTATATGTGTTATGGATGATAAAAATGATATGCAAAAATTTGTTAGTAATTAAAAATAAAAATTTACTGTATCGTACCTTATAATTTTAATGTATTCAAAATATGTTATTGGCTGTATTTGTGTGTTGACTCCAAAATGGGTGAATCGAATCCTGTTTTCCCTTCAACTTTCCTTTGTGTAATTTCTAGAAACTTTTGCATAAAATATGCACAGATATTTTTAAAAAACGCAAAGATTGTATTTTGTTTAATAATTTCAAAAATAAAACAATTTATTTGAAATTAAATATCTATAAAACGTGAACATTTATTGGCCGGAAAAATTAGTATCTTAATTTCGGGTATAATTGGAATTACTAATTTTGTTGAGGAGTTAATTATCAGCCAGAGCTCTTACATTCTTAAAAATGAAATTAATTTATTGAAAATATGCATTTCATTAGGTTCAGATTCACATTTAAAATGAACAAGTTGAATTTTCAATAAATGTTATTGAAAAAGTTTGAAGTACGTAAGTCGTAATTAAAAAATCTGGAATACAAAATAGTTTTCCTTTCGTTCTTCAAATGAAAATAAACTTTTTCAACTTTATTGGGTTCCCTATTATGTTCCTTTGAATCGGGATGAAACAAAGAATTAATAAGAACTAAGAATCATCTTAGAGTTTCTTGTAAATCTCTTATTCGAGGAAATAAAACCCTAGTATTTCAACTAAAGAATGCTTTGTATTTGGCCCGAGATTTACCTTATATGTTTTTGAGAATTTCACTTTTTCTCATGAAATATTTTCTAAGAATCAAAAAGTTTTTATTTTAAAACCTAAAACAACATTCTATGTTTTAAAAATTAAAATTAAATTATTAGAGATTTGTGTAAATTTATATAATAAATTGATTCAATTAATTACATTAATTTATATTATAAAGATAGTTTATCGTAGAGTTCATTGACTTAGTTTTAAATAATTGTATTAGTAATAATTTTATAATTTACAGAAATTAATACTCTAAAATTCATAATTAAATTAAGGAATATTACTCTCTATTTGTTAAAAATATGTAATTTATTTCGCTTATCTTAATATTAATTAAGAAATTATGGTTGAACACTGAGAGATATTAGTAATAAAAATATAAAAACTAATATGAAAACCATTTTAGTCACATTACTTTTGTTGAAATCTATTTTTAATATGTTTTTAAAAATCATAATAAAAAATTGATTGAAACGTTTATGCTCTTAAATACACATACACTATCTTATTTTTATTGACATTTGCAACAGAAATATATCTACTTAATGTTTTTATAACATGTAATTTTAACTTCAACCTTAAATTAAAATACATGTTGATGCAACTTTCATTAATAAATAGAACTTTTATGTGAATATACAACTCTAAGTCAATTTCCCCATCTTTTATTTTACTTTATCTCACTATGAAAACCACACATTCCTTGAAGAATACAATACGTTACACATATAATCTTATATGCTATATGATTTCACGTTAATAGTTAAAGTAACTGAACGATTGAGAGAGACAGAATGATATTGAATTTTCATAGTTTCAAATGTGATACTTACTCATTAAAATTAATGATTTGTAAATAAGTTTTAACAACTGAATTGCTTTAGACGAAGCTATTGAAACTTCATGGTTTCAACCATTGATAATAATGGTTATTAAGTTGGTCATTTCTAACTATGTTTAAATGTAAATGCAAATTAAAATTTTTTTATGAAGATTTTGTTTAGAAATATAAATAAACGTTACGTTTCCCTTTTCCAGCACTGAGAAATTCATATATTTAATTAATATCCAATAAATAAGTGCATTCTATATGCTTTTACTATTATATCAGCTTCGTTATTTTAACAGATGTTTCAAAAACTTTATTCGTTAACAGGAAATTATTATAAATTTGTAACAATTTATCTTTTAACAACAAAAATGCTTTCTAAAATCAGTCTTATTCATCAACTTTTGATACTGGAAATTAACTAGTAAAAAATAAAGTGCCATGACGTTTTAATCTAATAAAGTATGAAACTAAGCTATAAAAAGTCTTTATCAGATATGTTGATAGTTTTGGACTTTTATCTCCGATAATCCTTTTCACCTGAAAGCCTATTCTAAGAAATCCTTTCAAGAAGATCTAATACCAAACTTATTTTTTATCCAAACAAACTTTTGGATATCACTTACACACAATTCTCTCTTACTCCTTTAATCTTCTTCCATTTCTTTACCGAAACTATTTCTTAAAAGATGAGGTAGAATCTTCAAATATTTAAATATATCTGATGTTAGGAGCAGTTCAAGTAACTTAATTGATTCCATTGAATCTGCCAGAGAGTATTAAAGTTGGATTTCTCAACGAAACTTAAGTTTATTTTTGTTGCTTCGAGGAGAAAGATTTTCTTTTAGACATTTGGATCTTGATAAATATTAAATGAACAATTGAGTTGATGTTAGAGATCTGTGGCAGTATATAAGGTCTAAGAAAAAAGAACAGTTTAATCCGGCTTTTGAATTGACTTTTTGCTCATTTCAATAGAAAAAAATATAGGGAAAATTAAATTTTGGCTAGAAATAAAATATTTCATTTTGCATCAGTTTTTATTAAGTTTTAATAACGGATTTAAAATCATCATATAGTTGACATATTTAATATAAACTTGATGTAAAACAAGATAGATAACTTTAAAATAAGCTTGAAAAATTAGGATTTTTTATTTTGGAATGGAATTTTAGTTTTTTTATACAAAACTTTTTGTTATGAATGAAAGCTTTTAAATTTATTCCGAAATTTTATAAACGATTACAACGAAATTAGGAGATGAAATACAAGCAATTGACATTAAGAACAAAGTATTGACTCTTCAGCAATAAGTTCAGCTTAAATTAAATATCATTTATAAGCTCTGTGGCAAATCAGCCAAGAATTAAAGTGAATCATTATCATGAAATGTCTTTTCTCATTTGCTGATCCTCTATATTGATTTAAAGAGAAAAAATTGAATTTTTAAATACCTTATTTAGAGAGATTATAAAAATGCGCAGGCACGAGTGCGCGCGCACACACACACTTACACATGCGCGCGGATGATAATATTTAGTTGAATAATTTAACACACAAGTTGAATAATTTAAATAACAATTTGTTTAGAACTGGAATTACTCATATTGCAATTTCTTTGAATTTCTGTTTAGAACATAAAGTAAAAACTAGAGACAACTTCAAGCACTTAATAGTAGAATTATCTCATTTGGCTAAATTTTATTTCCCTTCATTTAGTTGAAATTTCACACAAACCACATTAACCACAAACCACACCGAAAATTATAGTATATTGTTTAGAAAACTTGATATTTCCTTTTATGATGTTTGCATTTTATCTGCTAAGATAAGATCTGAAAAAGTAATCAATATATTTATTATATTTTTTACACTTCTGAAATAATGTATAACTAGGGTTCAACTAATGAAGATTTTTGAATTATTTTCTTCAATTAAATATATTGTGATTTTTTACAAACTAAAAATTAACTGAAGGTAATTTAAATAAATTTGTTTATTTCGAGAAAAATTAATCTTTTTTTATTTAATATTGCATATTGTTTTATTTTAACAGTTTCTTGTAAGTAACTTTGATATACTGTATAGTCTAAATGTGTACATTTTAAGTTAAAAAAAATATAGAGAATTTTAAGTAATTTAAAAGAGTTGATTGCTCCAAAATTTTACAACAATTTTATAACTGAAACCAAAATACTATAAAAATATTTCTAAATCCTTTTTGCTAATGCATTAATAGTTTTGAAATACGCACCTTAAAGATCAAATATTTAAATAAATAGTAAACATTATTTAACAGTCTTTAAATTTTTATGATACGAATTTGGAGTCATATAATGAAAATTTTCTGTTAAACTTCATCTTGCAAAATAGTACTTTCACAGTCAACCAGAGAAAGTATTTTGTCTGTGGTTGGTAAGAGCGCATATCTGAATTAATCAACGGATTTGCTAGCTTGGCTGGATAAGTGTTTAAGGGTTTCAAAAGAATCGTTAAAATCTTATCAGATATTGCTGGAAAGAAACGAGCTTATATTGTCAAAACAAAATGTGCATTTATTTTATTAATATACTTATACAACATGTCTAGACTGTCTAATAATCACTTTTAAAATACTGCGGATAACAACACTTATACATAATAACATTGCAGCAGTTGTATTCTTTAAAATGATTTATTTTAAATCAGCCCAGTTCTATGTCAAAAAATATTACTCCTGATTCTAAACGTATTTCCCCGGTAGATTATTAATTTATTTCATTTTCATGATCATAATTTTCAGGAGTATATTTTTTATTTTAGTTAATATTTTACATAATAATTCCCTTTAAACTGGTTCTTGTAGTCAAAATAATATTTTTTCTTCTACTAACAGAGATCTTCGTAAATAATATTACGTATGAAAATAATTCCTTGGTTGGTTGGGTTTTGTGACGCAACATTTAAATAGAACAATCTGCATCAAGCTGAAGTTGTAGATTTATTTTCCAAACCAAACAAAAAAAAATTAAAATGTTTTAAAATAGATCGTACGATACCGTTTAAAACTTTGCTAGACAACAGTTAAATTTACTGCAATATTAATAAATGAAATGATTTGTATACTATATTTAAAATTAGTAAAACCTATTCCTTTTGAACACGCACAGAGATGACAATGACTGGGTTCCCGCAGCAAATGTTCTAATATTAAATTATTATTATTAAAAAATATGCAGCAGTATTGATCGAAATCTGGACAGATGATTAAAATAGGACTCACTGCATATGCTTTAATAACAAGGGCTTAAATCACTTAAAAATTAGTGTTTGAGGGTGAAACGCGTATGATTGATACAAAGACGATTCTGTTGAATATGTGCGACTCATGTAGATGTTGTTGTTGTTGCCGTGTGCCAGCTAGGCTAGCATTATGGGGTGCGCTGCTCCACTTTTCCAACTGAACCATATTTCGGTGTGGAGTTCGACTTCCTCAGTACACATATGGCATAGGTACCCGTTTATAGGGTAGGCAACCATTCACAACCCATACAAGCAAGGAAAGGACAAAGACAGGATAGATAAAGAGAGAAAAAGTACATCCATGCCCGAACCAGGATTTGAACCCAGGACCTCCCTCTCCGCATTCAGGCACGCTGACCACTAGACAAGTTGGGCAGCGACTCATGTAGATAAAATAGTTAAAAGGATAATTAAAGAAATTGCGCTAGACTTCCATATTCTAGAATTCCTCTCAAAGAGTCAAAGAGACTGTATGAAATGTTTAAATTTTTTTTTACGTCATAGAGGGAACTGATACAGAGAGAAGTAAATGCAAACTTATAGAGGCCGGCTGCATTAGTGTTCTCATAGTCATTCTGACTCCTATCTCCTATCTATCTATCTATCTTATATATATATATATATATATATATATATATATATATATATATATATATATATATATATATATATATATATATATATATATATATATATATATATATATATATAACTTAGTAACCAGCAAATCAATGTCTTAAAACTTTAGCTAGTGAGGAAATGAATATATTAAATATCTCGGGGACACACAAGAGGATGGCAATAAAAGTTAATATTTTTTAAAACTACTAAAATACTCCTGTTGTTAGAATATACGCCAAATGAGGCTCGTTTTCAGTACGCAGCGGCTGAAGAGCACGGCATAGCCTTAACAGTGAAGATATAGCAAGACTTTGGAGGCTGCAACTAAAAGAGATGTTACTAAGAAAGATCCATCTGCAATTTTAAATGCATCTCTGTGAAGACAGGATTTTACTTAGCATACTAACGGCAGTAAATACATAAAAGTGTTGAAAAGTAGCAGAAGTTGCTTTCGAAGTTTTATAGTCTTCAAAGAAATTCAGTACAATGATGCATAAATGATACAAAGGTGGATGTGCCAACAAGACTGTAGCTTCAATCCGGAACATCACATAGGCAAGATAGCAAAAGATAAGATTTAATACGTGTGAGAAAAGTTTGAATGATGGATGGTCCTGCTTTATATAATCTCTTAAGAGGAGTATCATGAATCTTAAAAATGTAAAATTTGCGGAAGATAAGTTAATTTCCTCTCGAAAATCAATTCAAGGAATTTTATCCCATTGACTACAGGAATGATTCTATTGCTTAGGTGAAGCGAAAGATCATGGTAGAAGCTAGTCTTTGTGCAAAAATAATCACAGCAACTTTTACTAGGAAAAAGAGTAAAACCATTCTGTGCACATCAAGTAACAAAATTATTCACAGTTGTTTGTAATTGTCTCTCAATAAAATTCATATGTGATCCAAGAAATTTATATTTGATGGCAAAAGATTTGCAAATTGTCAAGATATAAACTACAGTGAATAGAATATGATAATTGTTGAAGGATGCTACTGATGAAAAGATTTAAATTGTTACGCTTAAAACGCTGCCTTGAGGATCACATTCAGCTTGATTAACAGTATTGGAGCCGACCAAATTGTATAGTGGTCAGCGTGCCTGACTACGGATAAGGATATCCTGGGTTTGAATCCCGGTCCGGGCATGGATGTACTTTCTCTCTCTGTCTATCCTGTCTTTGTCCTTTCCTTGTATGATTGAGGTGTGAATGATTGCCTACCCTATAAACGGGTCCCAATGGTATGTGTGTACTTAGGAAGTCGGACTCCACACCAAAATAGGGTTCAGTTGAAAAAGTGGAGCAGCGCACCCCATAATGCCAGCATGACAACAACAACAGTATTGGAGAATGGACCTCCTGTACATACTTTAAAGACACGGGAGACAAGGAAATTTAATATAAACACTCGAAGATTAACTCGAATGTCAAAATTATGCATTATATGAAAAATTCCATATTGCCTCGTATGATCACATTCTTTATCTATGTCAAAGGAGATTGCAACAGTTAGTTTTTCGTCACCAGGGATTATCGATAGTAGATCATTTCTTTTGAAATCCACTTTGGTGAGGAGGAATGAGCTTTTTCTTTTCTATGACATAAATAAGTCTAATATTGATAATACGCTAGAAAGTTTTGCACAAACAACTCGCAAAGACTATTGGACTATAACTCAGAGGGTCAGAAGAATCTTTTCCAGTCTTTAAAATTGGAATCACTACTACTTCCATCCATAGTTTAGGATAAGCGTGATCTACCTAGATTCTATTTAAAAAATAACTGTATGTTTAATAAATAATCTTTAATGTCAGTGTGACGGAGCATTTGATAAGAGATCCCACGAGGACTTGGCCTGGTGTCATTTGCCTGACATAAGGCTGTCTTCACTTCTGACAGTTTGAAAGCACAATTGTAGGTTAGATTTTGTCGATCAGTAATCTTAGGGATGTGGGAGTAGCAATTCTTTTAGTCCTTAAAAGAATGTGAATAAAAGCATCAGAGCTGGACACATTAGCACATGTTTCTTTTATCTAACTTTTATTTATTTCTTTTGTTTAACTTTCTTTTATTTATTTTACTGTTGCCGAATATAAGCGCTTAAGCCATTAGTTCACGGGTTCTCCAATATTTCTTGACAATATTCTCATGCTTAGACAGTACCCTACAATTATTTAAATGCTCAGTCACTTTTTTTCCATTTTAAAATACAGAATTCCTTTGTCATTTGAAAATTTTTTGAAATAATATTTTATTTTTTATTAGTATTTTCATATCACTTATTTTTTTGCCTATATTTTTTGTCAGCTTCCATAATTTTATATTTAAAGCCTTTCGGACAATAAGCTCACAAATTTCTTTATTTAAAGAAAAAACATTTATCAAAAAAATAATAATATATTTCCCAGCATTTTGTATCAAAATGCCAAATAAAATTCTTAAAAAGGTAAACTTTTACTAGAAACATCTGTTTATCGTATGCATTTAACCCATATTTCTGTAGAATATATATTTTTATGCATTCATTGTGTAAAAATATATATTCTACAGAAATATTCAGTGATTATTTATTGTTATATTTAGTTAAATATACTTTTCTTTTGCTCTGTTATACAAATTAGTTAAATGCTAAGATTACTGGAAAATATTTGCACATTAAAAGCACTTGAACTTTGTTAATCTCAAAATCTGTTGTTGTTGTTGTTACTAATAATATTTGGACAAGCCAAGCTCACTATGCCTTGGCTATGCGAATTTAAGTCAAATGGGAGCGTCTTTCGTTTTAATCAGAGCACCATGAAGGTGAAAGTACGACTTTGCTCTACACACATGCCATAGTTACCCGTTTACAGGATGCGCAACCATTTCCTCACTCATTAATAGAAGGAGTGAACAAAGACAGGATAGATAGAGAAAGTACATCCATGCCCGAACCGGGATTCGAACCCAGGATCTCCTTATCCGCAGTAAGGCACGCTGACCACTAGACAAGTTGGGCGGCTCAAAAACTGTAATTTTATAATGATTAGTAATTTATAGTGAAATTATGAGACTGATATATATTACATTCTTTTTTTATTATATACTATCTTCAAAATATAAGATGATAGTATCAATCAAAACAAAAGCCAATCAAATGCTGTTTTAAGAATTAAAATGATAGGAATTTAGAGATTTATGAATAATGTATTAACTTAATGTAAAAGAAGTTGTAAGAATTTAAATTTATATGAGGTAATTAGTTTCTTTAATTCAAATTACTTAGAGTATTACGACTTGATTATTAAAATTACATACTGCAGTAGAAATAACTTATTCTTTAAATTAATAAAAAAATTTATTCTGGAATTTAAAAAGTTTTAAAATTTTTTTAAGTTACGTGATCTCTATTTCACTCTTTAATTATTAATGTCTTTCAGAATACACAGATAGTCTGTAATCGGCATTTAATATCTAAAACAACGCCTTTTAAAAACAATTTGAACTTTAAACATAACACAAATTATATTGGTACATTAATTATAGTAAACTAAGATATTTGTGTTCCCAAAGGAACAATGTCAAATGCAGACATTTAATAATCTAAATAATGACAATTACTTTAATATTTCTGGGGAACATTATAATTAATATTAAAATATTTTACTAAACTGAACTTCTGATGAAATGTATTAAATTAAGAAATTTTGAGATTAAAAATTTTTACTGTAAAATATTTTAAATTAAAAAATAAATGTGTAATACACATAATGTGTGAGAGTGCTCTTATAATAAATATTCAGCCTTCCAACCTCATTCCAGACCGGGATTTTAAAAGAAATTGCGAGGTATATTGAATTTATGAGAGTTTATGAACAAATAATTTAAATAATAATAACGATGTGAAACTTTATTTTGTTATACTTTAGAAAACTAATACTGATTTCAAATTAAAAATAATTATCAAAGAGAGTTTAGTTAGGTAGGGAAAATATATTGAATTTATGAATAATTAATAATGCGCTTTATAATTTATAACTACAATGAGAAATATTACTTTATGAATTTTTAAAAAATCAATGTTGTTGTCGTGTGCCAGGTAGGCTGGCAATATGGGGTGCGCTGCTCCACTTTTACAATTGAACCATATTTTTGATGTGGAGTTCGACTTCCTCAGTACACACACACTATAGGTACCCGTTTATAGGTTAGGCAACCATTCACACCTCATTCATACAAGGAAAGGACAAAGACAGGATAGACAGAGAGAGACAGTACATCCATGCCCGAACCGGGATTCGAACCCAGGACCTCCCTATCCGTCGTCAGGCATTCTGACCACTAGACAGTGCGTGCGTCTTAAAAAATCGATACCAGTTTTAAATTAAAAATATCTATTCAAATAGGAGTTTGACTTAATTGAATCCCATTTGCTGAAAAAATAAAATTCATGGTAAATATATGAAATAGAAATTATCAAATGTATGAAAAATAGCATTGAAAAAGTTAACAAGGAAAATTAAACGATATTTAAATTTTGTTGTACTTTATTGAATATGTATCTTTTTATAAAATATGAATTTATTTCCTTAAAAGAGCATGCATAATTAAAATACTTTCTATTTTTATATCGTAGAAATTCGTATACTATGCATAAATTAATTCTTGCTTGTTATTTCTTATCCTACCTGGTTAGCCAATAGACTTAATCAGACCCATAATATTGTTGCACCAGCCTGCTTCCCTGTACCGATCCCTGAGTGGGCTCAACTAGTTAATCAGACCCATGAAACCATAAGCAAACGAAGGATCCAAAACAAGAAATGGTCTTCGTAACAAGTCCTCTTTAGGCTAAGCAGGAAAGCAAATAACCAGGGAGTAATTTCTTCATTTCCTAGACGTGGGGAAGATCTTGTTTTCCTGGTCAGTTCCAAGACATTTCAGGCATCCATTTATGACACTTGATAAAACTACCTGCTGCGCGTGTGACAGCACAATCTGGCTGCTTGCCATGAGTTAGTGGTGAACAACAAAATGGAGGAATCGTAGATATGACTTTTGAGATTTTTAAAACCATAACAATTCCGACCTTTGCCAAAGTAACAGCAGCTCAATTTTGTGAATAATGAATTCCCACATGATGTTTCCTAAGAGAAATATTTTTCAGTTAGGAATAAATTTTACCTTTAATTTCACAAAATATTGAAATTTTCCTAGTTAAAATATTTCCTTCATCATTCTTAATCTATTTCCAATCTTATAGTTTATCCGCTAAAAATATCATATTTTTCTCTATCCTATTAAAAATATTTTCCTGCTTTTTGCCATAAGTATTTAACTTCGAAATTGATAAGAATGTGGTTTAAAAAAGAGACGATAACAAATTCGATTAAAAAAAAAACGTAGTGTGTATTATAAAATATCTCAGTGTAATAATAACTCAAAGGAAAAAAAATCTTATTTCACTCATATAATCTATTGAAACCACAAATGAAAATCTTAATACTGCGGTTTTAGTTTACAGAGTGGTAAGACAAATAATTAATTTTGTATTAAGTAATTCAATAAGCAATTTATCAACATAAAACAAAATAAATATCACTTAATATATAAATTAACTAATTTCTAGTTAATAATCTTTAAATGTCTGTAAAGTATTTAATAATTATTTATTGATTAATTCATCACTTTTTTAAAATACATTTTCTTTATGTATATATAATCGAGTTTATATATTTTACTACTGAATATTTATAATCAATCAAATTCAGAAAGTAAAAATATAAAATTTTATCGGTAAAAATTAATTTTTATGCTAAAAGTAGTTAAAAAATATATAACTTACTTTACATCTTTATTTTTCAATTAACAAATTTTATCTTTTTTATTTTTAAAAAAAAGTAAAATATCAATGAAAATAAATGTATTTAAGTTAGGTATTAATTATGTCAAATTTATGACTGATAACGCAATTTTTCATCTCGTTGATTTCATTAAAATCCCTTAAGTAGGTCATGGACACTAACCTCGTGATGCGTGTGATGTTGTCTGAATGTTTTAGAATGATTAATTATGTTGTGTCGGATAATTTACCCAAATATCGCTTTTACTCACAATGTTTGGACACTTTTGATTAATGATATTCATCTCTGTAACCGTAACACAAGGATTGTGGTTAAAATCTCTCTTACTCATTTGCAAGAGCTTTTTTATGTGTTTTTTTTAAATTTTTAAATACGAGAGCTGAAAAGAAAAAAATAAACTAATTAGCTGGAAATGAGTAACATATTCAGACTTTTATGGCAAGCTGTAAAATTACAATGATTTATAAGGAATAATACTTATTCTCATTTTCTCAAAATGTGTGATTAACAATGTTTTCTTTTCATGTTCTTATGACAGAGATGTAAATTATAATGATTTATAAGCGAAATTAGTTATTTTTTTCTAAAATGCATGTTTTACAGATTTTTATATTTGCAATAGAAAAAATATATTTTAATTATAATTTTAATTGCATAAGGATTTAATGAAATTATGTGTTCTATTTTTTTGCAAGAAGTGAAGGTGGCTTATCTTTTGCTAAATTCTAAAAGCATTTATAAATACTTTTTTCATAGTTGAACAAAACTAACCAATGAATAAAAATGAACCAAAACTATAAAATTGAAAACAATCATTTTTACTTGAGACAAATTAATATTTAATTCAAATAATGTAAAATTTTCAATATAACTGGGAAAATATTTAAAAATTCTCTCTTAAACATTTGATTTTTTGAAATGAGACATTGTGATTTAACTTATTTTTATCTGAGGAATTAAGATAAAATCAGTATGAAAATATTATTAGCTTAATTGCCCTATACTGACCTGGAAAGAGAGAATCAAACTTAGAATAATATAAGAAATATTTTAATAACTGTAACTATGAAATTTTATGAGTACTACATATAACTAATACTGCATTTAAATATAAAAGAATATTAGAGATCTCGGTCGTTAATAAATAAAAGGGAATCATCTATGGATGTTCAACAGGAATTGCCATTTCAGATATCTAAAATGTCAGAGTGCCCCGGAAAACTTTCAAATAAAATAACTAATAAGAAAATTTTACTGAAAATGTTTAATTCGGAAGAAATGGAGACATTCGTATTATAGAAGTACATATAAAGTTTATCAAAGGTAATCACATATGAAAATGTAATAAGTAGCACCAACCTCAGAAAATAACAAAGCTAAGCAAGTATTAACTCTGAAAGGAGATATATTGTGGTAGCCATCTCATGCATCGCTACAAATCCCGACATGGCGTGACAATCTGCTAAACCTGCCAACCTGGCGGCTTTGGAAATCTTGTTTTATTTAACGTACTTGTATGTAAATTATATAACTGAACTGATCGGAAACTGTAATTGTAACTGCATTGTCGCTACGACCTGTATAATCCTCTTGTAACGTGTGCTGGTATCCTATAGCACGCCCTTCAGCACTTAATTCTGATTAAGAATGGTTTGATAGTGTAATCTTTGTTCATATTGACCACGTGTAATGATTCGCGGAGATGGTGTTTCAGTACTTCCTACACTAAATCTTCGCAAGACAACTTTGATAGGCAACATTAATTATGTAAAGTATTACCAGAATGCGTCGCTATTCTGAAACAAAGAAGCAAATCCATGCACATTCTTGGAGAAGTAATTCAGATCTCATCAGGAATCGTATTTTAACGCTGTTAAATTGAATTTGAATGCCAGCATAACTGAAAACCTGGCGTGTTCACTAAAGGGGACTGGGTTACGCTAAATAAGTCTTGGTTGCCATGCCTTCCAAGTAAAATGCCCTGGGAATCTTCTGCTTCGATATTACGAAGTCTCCGACCCGGCTGATTCGATCTGATTGGTAGAGCTCAACTTAGGACTAGGTACAGGGAAGTAGGCTGGGAAAGTGGCTAACAAGTGGCTATGAATGACGTATTAGGATTTCACTATGGGCCTTATTAAAAGTATTTTACTATATAAAGGTTTATAATATAGAGCATTATAGAAATTTATAATAATATTTCTTGACTATTCAAGAAACAATATTCTGTAATTCATACATAGTGGATTAATTTACGTTTATTAAGACATTCAGTGGCTTAAGTGCGGAGACACACAAGTGCTAACATAATTGTCCAAATACATTATTAATAAAATTTTAATCATGATAACGTATGTAATTTTGATTAGTCTTTGCAATGAGCTTTATCAAAACTTGATGGATATGCTTGAATTAATGGCACTTTCTGCATATTTCTTTGATAAAATTTTGAAAAGTATGCTTCCGATACTTTTGAGCCTGAAATGTTTTAATTTATTTATAAATTGCAGCAAATGAAATAATCTGTGCGCTATTTTGTAATATATTTTTTATAAACTTAAATTTTTTTCGATTGAAATGCATGTTTTCTAACTAGATGTAAATAGATGTTTTCTACCAAGCAAATGATAGTTAGGAGCATAAAATTTAAATCATAAAGCATATTAATTAATACAATCATTATATGTTAAATATTCTTATTATAAACTTCATTTTCAAATGTCTTCAAAATTTTATTTTTTAGACACAAATAAAAACTTTTTAAAATTATCTTCAAACTTGATGGAAAACATTTTCTAAGCTGGAATAGATATTTTATTAACGTTAACAAGGAATATATTATATGAAACATTTTTATGCTTATTCTTAAATATTTAGTAATTTTTCTAAACACTCAACAATATATTTTGAAATGATTTGCATTTAAATTAAAAATGTTTATAATTAAATTCTTTTTCTTCATAAGTAGTATTACACTATAAAAATAAAATGTATTTTTTTTTAAACTGAACTATATATTTTAGAAATTTTAACTTTAAAACTGTTTAATTCCCATTAATTCATAATATGTATTATGTTTGGGAACTAATTTAATTCTGGTACATGGAAACGGAGCAATTCATGCAAAAAAACTGAAAGGCATTTTGAATTATTATTTCATTTAATGTATCAATATGCAATATTCAATATAAAATAAAAATTATTGTGAAATATGTTATTCAAACGAAAAGGAATTAAATCGTTTTTGCATGATACAAAATAAAATTTGGTATACTTTTAGCGATAGTATACGTAAGTGTAATATTCTGAGATACTTTTTTAAAATTTTTATTTGCTAGATATTTAGTATGTTTTATGCTAACTATGACACTTATTTAGATACAGTAATAACAGGTTTCACATAATGCGGTTATACTTGTTATTGAGAATTCTATTGTAAGCAAATACACATTGTTGATTTTTATGGCTTATCTGTTAGAAAAGTAATTATGAAATAAATTGGAAATAAGATTTATAAAACAGGAATAAGATACATACCCGACGGAACACCTGGTCTGCACCTTAGGTTATCAGGTGTAGCTCCACCACGTAATACATCTGGTTGTGACAGAATTGTCACGAAATTTAAAAACCAAATTGAACTGCAATTGATCTCTAAGGTTTGAAATTAAGAATTTGACGGAAATATAGCATAAACAATATAAAATTTACCCAATTTCCACTATGGGAGATGGCATGATGTAATTATTGCAATATAATTGTAAAAATAGGTTATCCTAACACTCCATGTAACATTGGTAATAAAAATACAAATTAGTTATCTTGATCGTATTTGTGCTATAAACTACTTATATCTAACAGACGATATAAGTAGTTTATAGAACAAATATATAAGCAATATAATTAAGTTTAAGTAGAAGAGTATAAAAAAGAGCGAATAACTGGGACAGATTTTCAATCAGTACAAGTAACTCTCTCATGGTTTAACTGTGTTCTTTAATGTAACGATGCATTTTTTGCAATACCAAAGGACTGCATTGTCTACACGTAGATAGTTAAGATTACATATGCATGAATGGTATCCTATTAAACATTTAACGTTTGCTGTAGGTGATTGACTGTAAAATTATTGAACAAAAATATAATTATAATACAATAAATAGTAAAACTGCTTCAAAAATGTGAAAAACATAACAAGATATTTTACAGACACTCTAACAATACAAGAAATAATAATGAAAACATATTGCACTGAGATTGCTAAGTAGGGTATTTCTGAAGATTCAAAGCAGTCTTCATTATAAACACACAGTTTTATAGTTTTTAGATAGTTTGGTTTGTTTGTCGCTTAACGGTCCTTTTTTGCACACGAGGGCTAATTAGACCGGGACCTACGGCTTAAAGTGGATTCCGAACCACTACAAACATCCATGCCCAATGTGGGATTCGAACCCACGAACTGTTGTACCGAAGGCATGAGCGCTAACCATTCGGATGCCAGCTTGGCAGTTTTTAGATAGAGGGAAGTGTATACAACATGACATACCATATGAATATTGTGTTAGAAAAAGAGCAAATATACACAATACATGGATAGTATATACATGAATAAAACACATATTAATTGTGCTATATTACAATGCATTATTTCATCACATAAAGAATCTGTATTGCCTGTTCACAGTTTATAAAAGTTTACAATGTTTAGGAAATATAATGCAAAATTACGCATTACAATTACTAATTGATAAACTATGCTACGATATTTAATAATGCTCATTACGTTGCGCTGAGTCAAGAAACAATTTATCTTTTTTATTTTGACTATTTCTGTCCTAAACTACGCTTTGGATGCGGGAACAATTCTTAATTTCAATTTAGTGACATGATTGTCAACATTTCTTTGTACATTTCATTCTCTTGTAAAATATTACTTTGCGGCGACGGAATGTGTATTTTATAGCGCATAAACTTGACAGTGAAAAAGGATCACAGAGCATCAACGAAAAATCCTCCGCCGGTGTTAATTGCTTTGAGAGTGGACTTCTTGAAAATACGAGAAGTATAAAGCAGAATTTCATGGCTTGTTCCCTCGGTGGGCAAGAAATTAAAAAAAAAAGAAAATTAATTATTCATGAAGATTCATCAGAGGAAGAAGAAAGGAAGAAGTATCATAAATTTTTATGAGCGACACACAAAGCTTAGGAATGCGATTTCATTTTTGCATTTCAACCAAATCATAAATGAAATTTTAAGAAAATTGAAATTCATATTTATTGTCGTCATATCTTTATGAAGCAATTAACAAAGAATTCACAGAAATCCTATTATGATTTTTTGATTATATTTAAAGAGATTGCAATAAAAACATTCTGTAACCATGAAATTTACTTTCAACGGATATTAAGTTTTAACTTTCATTTGCGATTTTATTTTTAACAGAAATATTCATTTATGGCAATACTTAGATTAAAACATTTGCCTATTTCAATCATAATACTGGTAAATTTTTAAATTGTTTTCATTTAAAGGAATAATTTTTAAAAATAATTATAAGAGAGGACTAAATTAATGCCAAAATGAATTTTAAACTTATTCATAAAAATAATTTCAATTTTATTCACATAAATTGACTAGATGAATTATACTGTAAATCCTTTTTATGTATAATTTTGGATATCATTTTTCTTGTATATATTCTTCGTTCATAACACATTTGAATGACGTATTCTTGATTTCATAACATTTTTTGACGTATACACTTAAAATATTAACAAAAACAAATTGATGTAATAATTATAAACACACACACACACACACACACACACACACACACACACACACACACACACACACACACACACACACACACACACACACACACACACACACACACACACACACACACACACACACACACATATATATATATACATACATATATATACATATATATATATATATATATATATATATATATATATATATATATATATATATATATATATATATATATATATATATATATATATAAAGCAAAAACAATTAAGTAAGTTATTAAACAAGCAAAAATAAAAGAGGGAGTGGTTTGAAATTTTTAATAAAATAGTTATAAACTACTATTTTGCATAATTTATATTTAACTATGAATTTATGAAATTTCTAAAAAGATTTTTACGATCAAGAAGTTAATTAACACAATGTATGCGATGTATTGTGGCATTACAACATCAATCAAAACATGTTGGTATATGAAATGTTCTTTTATATCTAATTATTTTTTAAGTTCAATAAATTATTTTTAATTTAATTGAAAGTATTAGAACACGACAAAAATTAATTAAATCTATTATTTTAACTGACCTAAATAATTATTTTAAAATTTTTAATTAAAACACTTTCTAGTGTGCTTTTATTTCGATTAATATCCTATAAATCAGGCAAAAGTTATAATGAAACATATTAAATTTAATTCAGAAATATGAAATCATATATTCATCTTTTAATTTTAGTATTTTTTATATACCATTAAAATATTTTCTGCTAATCTTTTAAATGATAATTAATTAATTTGTTTACTTTTTGTATCATTTGTTTACTCCGAAGAAGCTTTTCAGGTTTGATCTCTTCTACAAAACATTTTCTGTTTCTCTTTCTTATTATGAATACTCTAATATATTTATTATTGCTTATTTTGAATATGAAATAGAATTATATTCCTGATTCATGACATTCCATTAGTTGAATGTTGTTAAGCAAAATTAGCTTTTAAATTGTATTGTTTGTATATTTTGGGATGTATAATCGGTTTACATATAATTTTATATTACACAGAAACTTGAAATAAAATATTATCAAGTGAGTTTTAATTAAACTTGGAAAAAAAGAATGCGTAGTATTTTGATGAAAATAGTAGGTACTAAAACTAATTCATTAAAAGATTTATTTATTCACTAATCGAATTATTGTGCTTGTGAAAATGTAACAAATGCATATGATTAATCAACATTTATCTGATAAATACATTCATGATTTTTAATTAATGGAATTATTTTTATTTCTAATTTATGCATTTTAATTTATATTAAATACTGACAATATTTATTATGGGAAAATGCATAATAATATTTCGAAATTAATACTTAAGTTTAAAATTATTTATCTTAGAATTAAAAACAATATTTCTAAATAATGGAAAGTTTTAGCTTAAAAATTTTATTGTTGGTAAAATTCCATATGAATAAACATTAATCGAGTTATTTCTTGTGTTCAAGTGAAGTACAGAAAATTCAGCAAAATAAGATTTCGCATATGAATAAACATTAAGTATGCTGAATTTATTGTAAGTTTAATGAGTTTAATCATTTAGATAAAAAACCCGAAAAGACTTCAACTTCAACTTTACTACGTGCTGTAGAAAGATTCTGATAGATTAATGGCACATTTTCCTGAAAACATTTCTTTAAATCTAATAAAAGGCACACTGGTTTGATTTTCAGGGTAGCTTTCTTTTCTACTTTTAAAATATTCCTCACTAAGCATTATCGAGGAGCATTTTTATGAGAGGGAGATACGTGATGTTAGGTAAGGAAGTGTGTATTGCTTGGCTTCCTTAATAATGTAATAAGACAGAAAAAATCTTGGAAAAACTGCGTTGAATTCCCAAATAGTGATCTTAGGAAATGTTTCGGACGATAATAATAGATTTATTCGAGCAAAAATTTAATTTACAACAATGTTTACATTTTAAACAGCGTCACCAAGGACATGCGAGTCATAAAATGACTCCTTTTTGTTTGTATAAAATTCTCTAGTTCATTATTAACTTTTTCTAGTTTATATATATATATATATATATATATATATATATATATATATATATATATATATATATATATATATATATATATATATATATATATATATATATATATATATATATATATATATACATACATACATACATACATACATATATATATATATATATATATATATATATATATATATATATATATATATATATATATATATATATATATATATATATATATATATATATATATATATATAAAAGTTTCGTGTCACGATGTATGTTCCCGATAAATTCCGAAACTACTGAACGGATTTTGATAAAATTTTGTAACCATTTACTAATATGGTCCAACTTGAAAGATAGAATAGTTTTTATCTCTTAATTATTGATCTCAATATTTATTATACGACATTAGTGTTTATTTATTGGTTAGTTCTGTAAGTTCCTAATAGATGGCGGTTTAGCATCTAAGTTGCACAGGTATTCGGCAGATGGCGACGTGTTTATTTTTCTAGATTATACCATCTTAGGAAAATTTAACGTGCTCGCGCAAGCGCGTGATTACTTATAGAATTTACATATATTTTTATGATGTATAATCATACTATAACAATTTTTCATGAATCACTTTCATAATTATACTTTGTATTGTGTTAATATTGTGCGGTGTTCAGTTTGAATATTTTTAATATTATAAATAGTTAATTAAAATTTTATTTATTACTGTTTTTCTCTACTAATTTTCATACCACCTCGAAAACATGTAAGTATTTCTTGATAGCCTTTTATTATTTTTTTTATTTTATAATTTGATAATTATTAATTTATTCAGCAGTACATTTTGATCTAATTTATTTATTCAAATGATAAATTCTTTTAATTTTTCTTTATTTCAGTATAATGCCGCGGAAAAATTTTTAGTTTTAATAATTTAAAATTGAAAAAATAATAGTTCGATGTCAATGTTATCTACCTCATTTATAATAATTTATTTTTAGATGTTTTTAATTTATATAGTATATTTTATAAGTAAGTCACTGATTACAAACTATAATTTAATATAAGATGAATAAAATGTAAATTCAGAAAGTATATGTTGATTTGTGCTTAATTTCAAAATTTCGATACTTTACCTATTACTTTTAAATTTTGGTGAAACGTTTTATTTTTAATCTCATATGAATGAACCTTTTTTAAATTTTTTTAGAAAATATTAATTTGATTGTACCAAAGAGTTAGTAAAAAATTGATTCAATGTATTATAATTACTCAGCCACTGCAACGCGTGGCTGGGTCAGCTTGTATGTATATATATATATATATATATATATATATATATATATATATATATATATATATATATATATATATATATATATATATATATATATATATATATATATATATATATATATATATATATATATATATATATATATATATATATATATATATATATATATATAATATATATATATATATATATATATATATATATATATATATATATATATATATATATATATATATATATATATATATATATATATATATATATATATATATATATATATATATATATACATATATATATATATGTATATATATATGTTATATATATATATATATATATATATATATATATATATATATATATATATATATATATATATATATATATATGAAAATTCAGCAAATAAGCAAGAAAATTCAGCAATATAAGATTTCGCATTATATTCTACAGTATATATATATATATATATATATATATATATATATATATATATATATATATATATTATATATATATATATATATATATATATATATATATATATATATATATATATATATATATATATATATATATATATATATATATATATATATATATATATATATATATATATATATATATATATATATATATATATATATATATATATATATATATATATATATATATATATATATATATATATATATATATATATATATATATATATATATATATATATATATATATATATATATATATATATATATATATATATATATATATATATATATATATATATATATATATATATATATATATATATATATATATATATATATATATATATATATATATATATATATATATATATATATATATATATATATATATATATATATATATATATATATATATATATATATATATATATATATATATATATATATATATATATATATATATATATATATATATATATATATATATATATATATATATATACTGTAGAATATAATGCGAAATCTTATATTGCTGAATTTTCTGTACTTCACTTGAACACAAGAAATAAGTAAGGATAAAATTTAAGACAAGGACTACACAAAATCACTTTAAAATACTATACTGCCAAGTGTATATTCAAGTTACTATACTTATGGAATAAAATAATAATTACGTTATATTTATTTCCGCTTGAAAATGTCTCAGATGGAGAGGAAAATAATAATAGTAAAACAAGCTTACAGATAATAGTACAAAAAACGCATAAATTAAGATTTATTTTGTTTTAAATGTTTTTGACTTACTTATGCGGCTTTCAGATATTGCTTAAGATGATTTGGTGTTGCAGGGAATGGTGAATTTATTAACCATTGTTGCGCGAGCCTGATCTTTGTTTTCAATACACTAAGAAATCAATTCAGGATGATGGGTAAAGGAGGATACTTGAACATGACGTCCCCCTTGTATTGACGCATTATCCTGTTAGAATACATCTGATGAAAACACTGATTATGAGAGAATTCTCCAACATTTCAAAGATGTATTGGAAATTCGCGCTGATTATTTAGTGTACTGTCAATCAGCTAGAAGGATGATGGTAGGAATGCAGTGTCAACTGTACTAGAAGGATACGCTAGGGGAATTCAGTGCCATCTTAAAACCATGAGGTCAATTGCAGAACTGCTGTAGAAATGCATAGCGCAACAATCCAGTAGTCTCCCACTACGCTATCATCAGTCCCGAATTGAATACCATGGTGTTACCGAAAGACTATACCACCTCTTAAGTGTAGATACGCTAATTGAAAGGGTAGATTGATTTCTATTACAATTTTAAATTACTTTTTTAACAACTATTAACCTTTTCTGATCTATTTACTATAGATAGATGAATAGCATACAATACGGTGTAGCTATTACTGAAAGAATGATGGCACCACTCTAAGCTACAGTGATCATTCTTCTCACATGACAGTTTTCTGGCTAACCTGTAATAATAGTATGATAGTTTCCAAAGAAAACCTATTATTTACATCAGGTCTTCCTCAGCAGTTAAGAGACTGAATCCATGAAGAGATTCAGTATAAGGTTCTGATAACTGTAATGTTAGTTATGATTGTAACGTTCAGATGTCGAATAATTCCAAAAAATTGGTAGGGGCACTTCAAGCGTATTTTACTCTGATTTATTATTTTTCAATTTCACATTACTTTATTTATAACTCCTTTCAATCATTTTTATTCTTGATCATAAATATCCTAAAATTAAGCTCTTTCTTATATTTCATGGTTAATATCAAATATACGCTAATAGTTTTGTTAACATTAGGGTTTAATCCTTACAAGTACATGCGCAACATGACCATGATGTAAGTCTTGCCGTATTAGGATTCAAAAAATATTTAAGTCTTACAATACGTGTCTAGTTTTTCATCAATACATTCAGCAGAAAATGAATGAGAAAAACATTCTAACTTGTAGGGAAACTCCATGACTCTTTCAGATCTTTATGTTTTGCTGCAGGCTAAAGCGAAATTCGGCTGTAAGGAAAGATAGTTCCCTTCTGTTGCCCATATCCGTAATTCATCCAACAAGCATCTGCGCAAATGCTTGTGATTGTGAATTAAGGACAAAAAATGCAATGAGCAACATAATGAGATTTCACTTGGATTTGTACAACGTTGAATGGTACTAGAAAATAACAAATGATGCGTAATAGACTGAATTGCATAAGTTAATAATTCGTGACGAGAAATTTTATCACCCCCAATAATGTCATTGCAATAATACTTTTGTTTTTGAAATACAATTCTATATGATCTATATATAATAAATAAAGTATTTTATACTATAACACACTTGTTACAGGTCACAAAATACATTATTATTTTTATTTTAAGAAATCCAAAGGTTTTATTGTTGTGGATATATGTATATAAATGGCTGTATATTGATGTTAAATGCTATTTTTAAACTCTTTATATGAATATATTAAATTATACTGATTCTCAATGAAAATTATAACAAATTGTTAAAATGACAACATTATCCTATTAAATTCTTTGCGATTAGATTAAAACAACAATCGGTGTTGTTGTTATTTATGATACTCGGATAAGCCAAGCCCGCTATGCCGTTGACAGTGCGAATTTAAGTCAGTAGGGTGCGTCTTTCTATCGAACAGAGCATCATAAAGGTGAAAGTACGACTTTACACTAAACTTGCCCGATAGATGGCACCTTCAGAGGATCTGTTCTTACAATTTTAGTACTGATCTGTAGGTGGAGAGAATTTCTCCAGACCATTACATACATGGTAACTGCTCTACGACTGACCACATTACTTCCGATTCCACAGATTTTACACGTATGTACTCGGTGGTTTTTTGGCGGCATTGGCAATCAAATCACGCCTTTCCCGACGAAAGTCCGATATCCTAACCACTAGGCCCTTAAATTGGTAAATCTCATTACAATATTTAATTGATTATTATTTCTGTTAATGTTTGAAAAATATTATAATATGGTATCGTATTCTCCTTTTTGCATTATAAAGTGTTATTGTTGTTTTTTTAAATAATAGTATTTATTATTCTGATTCATATTTTCAGAAAAACTATTTTCTTAAAGAAATATTATTATTAAAAAATTCTTATTTAACGGCAACGAATTTGTAAATTTTTTCTCAATACATCTGCAACAAGAAATTCATTGAAAAGTGGATGAAAGGTGTACAAACTTCAGAATTCAATATCTTCGCAACTAAAGAGAATTTTTCCAAATCATTGGATTTATTTTGAATTGATCGTTATTGAGATCAAAGTGATTAATAAATGTTATTAGAAAATAATAATTTTATTAATTTATTTATTACAAATACCCCCAGAAATTTGTCTATTATGCCATTATTTTTCTATTCTTCCAATATTTCTGAACTCTACAGTTTAAAAACACAAATGCAGAACATGAGTGAGAGTTGAGTTGCATCAAAAATCTGATGTTATCTGCACAGAGTACATAAGGGAGAGTCACAAACTCCAAACCTGTGCAAATATGTGGGCAAACAGTCATGGCCATTAGTCAGGGGGAGAAGAGCCACAAAGTCCAAACCTATGCAAATATGTGGGCAAACAGTCATGGCCATTAGTCAGGGGGAGAAGATCCACAAAGTCCAAACCTATGCAAATATGTGGGCAAACAGTCATGGCCATTAGACAGGGGGAGAAGAGCCACAAAGTCCAAACCTATGCAAACATGTGAGCAAACAGTCATGGCCATTTGTCAGGGGGAGGAGAGCCACAGTTGAGCTTCAAGGGGAATCAGGGATTAACAGTGTATTCTTAAGCAGTGAGGCCCATGCCCTAATAGCACGGTCAAGCAGACTTTCTGCTTTATCTTAAATGCATATATTCTTTAGAAAACAATAAATATATTTTTTTGTATTCAAATTGCAATTTTTTCTCCAGAATTAGATGCATGTTTACCATTGGATGTTAGATATTAATGCTAAAGCTGAGTGGCTTTTTAATTAAAAAAATATAACATTTAACAGTTAATTATTTATGCATCTAGAATTTGTTGTTGTTGTTGTTAAGTATCTCCGGAGTTTATCTACACAAAATACGATCTATGACATATGTCACTAAGAAAATTTAACACTAAAATTGGGCTTGTGAAAAGATCAATTCTTGAAAGCCCCAGGATTCAATCCAGAATATATTCAGGAATGGCCTGAATGTCAGCGCACTTCAAACAGGGTAGATGAATATTTTTTTCCATAAGAATAAGACAGATTTCAAATAACCACTTATACGTTTGGTGATGGCCGTCTGGTTTTGCCTACAACATTTCAGTGGTAATGCGCTTCCTAGACAGTTCGCCTGGTACCACTGGTGAACTGGTGGGATTGTCCAAATAGTATTAACAGCTTTTTTCGCCCTTGTGAACAGCTTCAAATGAATCAGTGACTCAGGTATGTCTAAAAGCCCTCCTGTACCTGTATTTAGACAAAAGCATCTGCTGTCTCATTGCCATGTATATCAATATGAAAGATATCCATTGAAAATGCACCATTTTGCTTATAATTGCTATTCTACACTTCATGCCAATTAGAAAGGTGTTATCAGACAGTACCCAAATGAGACGAGCTGTTAGAAAACAGAATCAAATCGAGACCAACATCAGTGGCAATTAACTCACTTCAGAAAACTGAACAACTGTTTCGATTTCTCCTACTTAATTTTATTCTAGAATCTATAATTCCACTAATGAACAGGAACTTAATATATTAGTATATTTTTGAGAAAAAATTGTTTTATAACAAATTTGTCTTAATCTTTTTTATATTTTCTTATATTTGTTTTAAATATTTTATACCTCTTGTTATGGTTTTTTTTTTGTTCCACAAAACGAATTTTCAATGTCAAATCACACATTTCAAATACAATATTTATGCTTAAGTAAGAAGTTTTTTGCTTAATTTAATTAAAATTTTATTATTTTAATGTATATATTTTTTAAATTTTTTATTATACTGAAACGACTTTTGACAAAAGCCTGAAGATATAAGTTATATTAAAATATTTTTTTATTATGCGAAGCTTAAAAATCTCATTAAAAATCTCGAATCTTAATTCTCTTTCGACAAAAATTAAATTAATAGAAAATTAATTACTTCTGAAATATATATAAGATGAAAATGAAAAGAATGGAGAACCAGGAATTTTTATGATCTGCAAAGGATTTGCTGTGAATTGCATTCTTGCATCTGATCTGAAAGATTATTGATAAGTGATCCTTATTGAAAATTAAATAAACTCAGCTGAAAGTATGATGCTTGGCACACTTATATGCAGTAAAATATTTAATAAAAAGCTCCTAAGCTTGCATGTATTTTTATAGAATTTGGAGAACTGATATCTTTTAACACACACAAAAGTTCCTCTCAGAAATTTTCTATAAATTAAATAGATATATTTGTTATTAAACATAATTTGAGGATTATTCATTTCTATTTAGATTTATTTGAGATAATAACAAAAATAATTAATTTTAATGAAATAAAAAAAGTCAGTTTGTTTTATAGTTATTAATTAAAAACACGCAATGTTAATGAAATTTTTTTTATATTTCATTTTTACTGTTGTAAATCAATTGTTTATGTATTAAGTTATATAAAATTGTTTACTGACAAAAGCGATTAATAGTATAAATAATAATTAATGCTTGTAATATATTTCAATTAAATATTTTAAAACAGTTGAAATTAATTTAATGAATAGATGATGAACTAAAAGTCATAACCTAATTTAATTTCCATTGGATGTAAATACAACAGTCAGTGTATAAATTATATACACGAAACTATTAAGTCGTATAAATCTTTTAAAAAGCTAACTGGTATCTTTACTTTATGCATAATTTATGACATGACTTCACATACAGTTGTTTATTTAGGTATTAAAGATTTTATTTTGATGTGAGTTATAAATAAGATTAACTAAGTAAATAATATATAAAAATTTCATTTGATTGGATGATCATTACAATTTTGACAGTTAGTATTTTATTAAAAAACTACTATACCTACTTATATAATGAAAATAATTTTAACTTTTGTTTATATCATTTGTAATGTTATTTTATTTTGAGGAAAATATATAGTAAAATATTTTGGTATAATGTTGATAAATTCAATGTTTGGAAAATATTCAGAAACATGTTTGCTTCTTTTACAAAAATAATATAAATAGTTCAAAAATTGTAAGTAAAAAGTATAGTTGTAGGTTTTCAGTATTCTTAACGAAGAACTTTTGGACAATGTGTGTCAGGTGTGGTTGCGCATTATCATGTTAAAATTTAGTTTTGGGGGAGCCCTGAAGGTAAGGAAGGATAACTGGCTTCAACACCCCGGAAAAGTAGCGCTGGATGTTTAAAGTATCGGCAATGCGTACTAGAGGAGTGCGAAAGTGATATCCAATACCACTCCATACCATAATACCGGGGCAGAGCCAGTGTAGTGGTGCATAACACAGCTTTACAGCATTCTCCCTCCACGGTGTCTTCGGACTCGAATGCGGCCATCGTGGTGTTGTAGACAGAATCGTGACTCGTCAGTAAAGACAATTTCATTCCATTCTGCTGTCCACGTCCTTCTTTCATCGCACAATTGATGGTGATACCTACCTTTCTGCGTCAAGGGTAGACGAAGCAATGGACGTCTTGAGGATAGACCACTCTGCCATAAATGACGTCGAATGGTACGCGTAGACACTGGATGATGTGTTACAGACTGAATGTGCTGTGCTATGGTTCGTGATGTGGCTGAGCGGTCCGTCACTGCCATGCGCACATTTTGCCTGTTATCACGTGAAGTTTCACTGAGATGGATGCTATCGAACACATCGGTCCGTCGTACTCTCCTGCATCCAACGATCACATATCCGCATTACAGTTGTTTGGTTTCGTCCAACACGACTACCGATTTACCTGAAGATAATCCTCAATCTTGATAGGCCACTATCCTTCCTCTGTCTCGAACTTAGATACGTGATTAAAAGTGATCGTTGTTTTCTACGAGATATAATGGATCATTTTTTTGGAAAAAAAACAAAGAAAAATACAATTGCCGAACTTGAAATCCCCAAACCTTAAATAGTGCTTTGAAGTGGCGCCACAGGTGCGAGTGATGGGCATCATGCGCTGAAGTTCTAATCATTTGCATATCTCATCTCCACTAATGCATGTTGTAAATTCCATGTTATTTGCATACTTCCTTTAGGGTGATATGCATTTACGGTGGCCAGCAGTGTTTATAAGGTAGAAGTTTATGAAACAAAAAAGATAATATTTACTGTTCATTAGAGTCTTATTGTTTATCCGTTAAAAGTTCTTATGATTAGTCATCTTCATCTGCTGCGTAATCTAATACTAATCATCAAATACCGAAGAGCAATCCGGCCTTCCTAACGCTTCTGCACCGAATGATTACAAATATGCATTACATTTGCTTTGTTTCAACCAATACAATCACCGATTTCTTTGAAATACAATACGTAATTCCTATAGGCTAATTCATTACAGGTCGAACTTAGAAACTTATTCAAACAATGCTTGAGGTCTTTTTTGTGGCATAATTAAACAGCTTACGCAAAAAATACCCAAAAAAGAATAGCGAAATTAGCAATTCCTTTTTCCTTGTAGTGTCGGATCCTTGATGTAGTGTAGTGCCTTTTTCCTTGATGATAATCGGACGTGAAGTTCATATGTGCTTCAGTGCTGATTATTTGAATACCTCATCACCTCAAACTAATCGTATAAATATCTTGTGGTTTGTTCTTTTCCTACAGAAGTGTAGCATTTGGGTAGCCAGCAATGTAATTTTAAATGAATAAATAGAGTTCCATGTGTGAGTAAAATATTATGCATGTACATTTACATATATTGTTTCGTTGAGCAGTTACCATGGGTGCAATATGGTCTGGAGAAATTCACGGCGTTGCCATCTATCGGAGGCTTTGAAGAACAAAAGTCATACTTTCACCTTTATGGTGCTCTGATTAAACGAAAAACGCTCCCAATTGACTTAAACTCACAAAGCCAAGGCATAGCGAGCTTGGCTTATCCAAGTGTCATTAGTAACAACAACAACACTTATATATTTTTTTCTGGTGGAAAAAGCAAAAAGCATAAAAAAATTAATAAAATACGAATTCTTTCATGGAAAATAACATGTAAATAAAGGAATCTTCTGTAGAAAAGTCCCACGGAGATTTGCTTCCTAAACAGGCAAATTTTATAAAATAGAAACTGTGTATCATTAAAAAATGAAATATTAATACACCACATTTGAATCTATATTCACTTTTAAAAATCGTGTTTCTCCTTGTAAGTTCTTAGTTTATTTTAATTTTCTTTTACATTTATAAAATACTTGTTTTCATATATACATCAGAAAAATTAATAATTGAAAAATATTTATCGGAAACTTAGAACCGATTGCACTTCGGACATATCTATTCAGCTTACAAGTGGTGAACGTAATGGCTTCTTATACAGGTGGGCGCACCCAGTGGGTGTGCCATTTCAACTCGAAAGTGAAAGTATAAAGAATTTCACATATTTAAAGAAAAAAGAACCTCCATGCCAGAACCAGGATTCGAAACCGATGCTTCGAAGTTAGGAACGCTAAACACTTCGCCATCGACCCGCTCTGGAAATTTAATATTCATGTAATAATAAGGAATGTTATATATCAACTGATATAAATTACTTATTAATCACATGAAATATTCATTAGTAAATGAGTGATGAATCCTTATTTAATAAAAATTGACCTGTTATTATTTACACAAGCAAATTAATCAGTATATTAAAGATAGTTGTAATTCATAAACTTTTCTATTCTTAGTGACTATAAAAATAGTTTTGATACATTTTTATATTATTGATATTCAATAAATTATGAAGCTATAAATATACATATTCATATTAAAAGTATAAATTTGTGTCATCACAATTTAGTCTTTGTTATAAAATATAGGGATTTTACACTTTGCATCCTATTCAAGATAATTGTATATTTTTTATGCATTACAAACAAAACTATAAATTTTTAGAATCACACACAACGACAAATTTATTTTTTATGATAAATTATGTGACATATTCAGTATACACAAGCAAACTAGTTTGTTTGAATCATATTAATATAATTTGTGGATAAATATGCCTTACGAAACTGTTTTTTTTATGTCATGAAAGCAACTTGTTAAAAAATCTTTAAAAATGAGTATTTTTATTTCAAAATAATATTGTTGTTTTAATACTTAAAATATTTATTGAGAGTTCTGTATCAGATTTGATTGAGATTGAGAGCATTGATTGTCTGTATCAGATACATTGAGAGTTCTGTATCAGATTTATTACACAAATCTATAATTTTTATTTGAAATGCGTTTCTATTTATTTATCATATATTAAGTATCTGAATTAAGTTTTTGAAAATATTTTTTCAATTTCATTCATGAAAAACACAAATATTATTAAGTATTACTATATAGCCATTATATAGAAAATTAAAATATATACAATTCAACTAAATGAATGTGAAAATTTACTTATAGTTGTCTTCATTTAGGAAAATTAACATAAATTTTCTTTAAGACTATGGAGGCTAATTGGGTACCAGAATCTAACAACACATTCCCCTCAGCAGCAGAATTTACCTTTGAGGAATTCTTACAGATATATTTAACTGATATTTCTTTCAGATGTATGTCACTGTGCATGTCTGCCAACTTCAAAATTGTTGTTGCAGTGTTTTCAGATAATTGCGAACTGAGGATTTCATGACAAGTTTCTTGAAGAGTTTCGACTTCATATTTATCAGCTACTGAATGTAAAGAAACTGTAGTATCAAAATCTTGAACTTCAATGGCTTCAGTATAAGGAAATTCTAAGAATTTTTCACGAACGTATTTGTCCATATCTTCCAACAACCACTGAAGTGTGAACACTTCCTTGGAAACCAATGCACAAACATTCTTCTGAATACTGGTGAACGTGCTCTTACAATGAATTTGTGCGCTTTGACTGCTTCATTTTACCAATATTCAATATCACATCTGTAAATTGTTGGTTTTTGAATAGGAACATATAATCATTTTGTAGTTGTGATTTGTGTTCGATAGCCGATTCTTTCTTTTGTACCGAGCTTCGGGGTTCGAGTTGATTGAGAGTCTATAAAACAAATTCTTAACAATCACAGGATTTTCATTTGCAGAACTTTCTAAAAGATGCCGAAAAAACCCAGCAGTTACAGCATTTACGCAAATCACAATTATACAATATCAATTCCACTGATTCAACGGTAAACATCTCCCAAAAACAGAGGTCTTCAAATACCTCACACAGACAACAAGTCTTGTCTTCGTAACCACTAGTCTATCACTGACACTTGAAACTAAAAACTGAATGACTCAGCCTATGTAACGTTGGTATTTATAACTTACTTGGCGTGAAAGCTTAAGTCTTTCTCCAAGGTTCTGGAAGATTCTAGGAAATCTCATTTAATAACGGCCCTAGAGCTTAGGTGGTGGAAGTTTCCAGAACTGTTTCTTACCAAGTGATCGCCAAGTTATCAAAAATCTTACCAAATGGTCACTAAGTCACCAAACATTTTGCCAAATGGTCGCCAAGCTGCCAAATTATTGGAAAACGTAAAAACGCGCCTACATCGTCTAATTTTTGTCCCAGAATCTGAGTACTTCGGATCTGTCTGAGATGTTTCAAGACGAACACAAGAAATATTTACAAACTTTATAACACTTTTTCTCTGTTTTCTGACAACAATTGAATATCACTATTTTTCCTACAATTCTTGAAGTATTAAAATCTGCTATTCGGCAATCACTGTTCCCGCCGTCTCTGGGGATTTTGATTGCATTTATTTTATTTTGAAAGGAAAATGTCATTTTTCCACATCATGCTTTATCAGCTTCATTTCTACCATTACTTTGTAATCACAAGTATTATATTTTGATGAGAATCAATTTCATCTAGTATTTCTAGTTTCAGGAATATTGTTTTCTAATATTTTTAATGTAAATTCACTTGCAGTTCCATAGGGCAGTTATCAAATGCTTTAATTATTGAACTAAAAATATTTTCAAATGTCACAGAAAAGTTTTTTAATGAACCATTGAAATTCATAATGACTGCCTTTTTTTGTAAACTTGAAATCAGAATTACTACTTGTAATTACGTCGTGTTCAGATTATTATTTTTAATTCCATTCATTTAGAGGAATAAAATATTCAAAATACTCATACAATTATTTTATAACCACTTGTAGAAGTAATCTGAAGTGACGTTTGAAGATAATCTCGAAAGTATTTTCTAAATCATTGTGTCTCTGCCATAAATAAAACAAATTACCTTTCTTTATCTGAAAAATACAGTCACCATGAACAATTTCCATGAGGAATTTTGGTATTACCGTTTGATATAACTGATCTACACTCATAAAAATTGTAGAATGTTTCATTTGAGTATTTATACCACCAGGATAAATACTCAAATGCAATAATCTATAACTTTTTATGCAATTACATGAAACAAGGAATGATTTCAGGTAATTGCAGTGCTAGTAATGAGAAAAGGTAAATGTTCCCAAGTTTTTTTATATAAGCTTACTCAAAACACTAATTTTTATCATAGATGTATTCATCGTTCTTGGAAATTTTTGCTAAATGACAAAACAAGCATTTAAATTTCTGATAAAAACACGGTGATTATTTTATATGTAAATAAATGCGCATGATTTTCTTTTCATATTATATTTCATAATGAAATTATACAAAAGGAAATCAGAGACCTTCTGGAAATTCATTTTCAGATTAGAATTTTATACTAATACCACTACGATTTTTTTTCAGTTCTTAAGACTCAACTTTTTCTAGAGTTTATCTCTTTCACTTAATTAATAAAGCCATTTCTCGCTGAAGGATTAAAAGAGTAAAATAAGAAAATGACGAAATGCTTATTTTTTTATTTCGTTAAAAACTTTTGATTCAAAAATATTTCTTTTTTCAGAGTTAAATAAATCCATGACTTGAGAAATAGTTCTGCTTTAATCCGATTAAAAAATTTCACCTGAGAAGGAAATGACTGCTTAGTGTTTTTAAAAAGAATTCTTTTCAAAGCTTCATTAGAAATCTGGATATAATAATGCCTTTCTGAAAAAAAATTATTTCCTTATCTTTTATTTTTTAATAAGAAAATAAAGGAGAAATGATTTGATTTACAAAAAAATTTTGACCAGCAAATAATTTCATAAAAAATATTTATTATATCCAAAAAAATTTTTATGCAATGCTTTGAAAAATTTAATTAATGACTTTCTTTTATAGTATCATATATTTTAAAAAAGAATAAAAATGTGTAGCTATTATATACATTTTATTTATTAAAAGGTGCTTAATTTCAAAGACTAAAATTTCAGAAAATAAATTAAAATGAGCTTGGTTAAAAAATAACTTGATGGAAATTAATTTCCATTAGAAATCTTAAATTTTAGGACTTTGCTAAAAATCTGAATTCTAATTTTATGCTTCAATGTTTAGAAACTCGCGGTTACTTATAAAACTTGCTATATGCAATTGAAATGAATTTTTATTTGTCATAAAAATTATTAAAAAAATTTCTATATCTAAACATGTTTAATACTTTTTTTTTTTCTTAAACACATTTTCAAGGTGAATTTACTAGTCAGTTAAGAAGTTGTAAAATCGAAATTCTTATAAATAAAAAAATTGTTTTCTTAGATTTGTATATCAAATCAAGCTTTTATTTAATAAAATCTCTGTAGTAATTACGCATTTATATTTTAATTTGGTAGAATCATTTTCATGGTAGAAATTAAAAATTTTAAAACATTTAAAAATAGTATTACATAAAAAAGTTTTGGACATATGAAATAAAATTTTTGTAAATTAATTTAAATGAATAATTTTTGAAGTTTGGATCATCACAAAGCTTTTTTTGTAATTTCTTTTTTTATATATATTTCGAAAAATATACTAAAGTAATTCCAAATCAATTAGGAAATAAGCATTCTAAATGCTTGAAATCTTTTATCAATTTGAGAACATAATATAAATAAATAAAATATTAATATCTGATAGTGCTGTAATCTATGAAAGTAAATTTAAACTAAAACCTAAATTAAGCAGCTAGTATTCATTAAAATATCAATATTTTGTGTCTATTGATTTAATTTTCGAATAAAAAATTGATAGTTAATTTTTTGAATTAATTTTAAAATTGTAAGTTCTTAAAATTAATTATAAAATTATTTACTAAATTTCTTCACATAAGGATAAAAGTTTCTCTTAAAATTTCTTAAGATTTTCTCATTACTTATTTATTTTTTTATATTTCTTTAGATATAATTCATTTTTGACTCCAGGCAATTAAAGAGTTTTACTAGTTTCTGTATTTTTTCATGATAGAATTTTCTATAATACTGTTTTCATAAATTTTGTTTTTATGATAACTATGGACTTTTAATTATATATAAAAAAAGAATTTAGTTTGTAGTTCTGTATCTCCATATTGAGACGTATTAATAGGAATATGGAATTACCTTGACTATCTTATAGTGATTATGAATCTGTAACCTCTCGAACTTGTAAATCCATAAACATTTCTTTAAATTCTCATAGTATTTTACAAGTACTCTTGGAATTTAGGAGGAAGCATTGGTTGAAAATAACCATTTCAAATTAAAATTAGGATAAGGTGTTTTATATAGCTGTCGAACATGAAATTTTGACAACGACTTATCTCTATATCAATAACAGTTCAATCTAAAGTATAAAATTTTTAAATTTTAGATTGTTTCTTTTCTAAAGAATCTAAAATTTTTAGATTTCCCTATTTTTAAAGTTTAGTTTATCTATGTATAAGGAAAAGTACTTGTGCATTCGAAGTACTAAATAACTAACTCAAATCAGTGCAAATCATGAAAATATTAGAAAAATACCATATTATTTTGAGCTGATGCTTCAAAAATTACAGAACGAACTAAATATATGAGGTGCAGAACTTTATCAGATGATCCTTTTTATGATGGTATGCTAAAACCCGCAAGATATTTCAAAATAGAGAAAAATATCAGCATGGCTTCAAAAATTGGCCGCATGTAGATTATATATTAGGCTTTCAGCATAAATTACAAGATACTCCAAATATTATATAAAATACAATTAAATTTATTAGCTACAAAAGCTATTAAATTGGCACAGTTTTATAGCATGATTTTAGTAGAAACACTTTATGACAAAATGTAATTATTTTATTGTTACGCAGAAAAAAATAATTTCAAAATTAAATTTAACTTCGAAGTAAATTTTAAAGTCTTAAGCACAATCTATATATCGATAAAATTATATAATATTAAGAAAAAATAATGAAAATGTCCTTACATACAAATGTTTCAGAACTTTATAATTTGGTACTTTGCAATAATGAATGTGGTTTATTTTCACATGATATAAAACCCTAAAAATTTAAAGCGCTTGTTTATTTGATTAAAGTACACTGGCCTTTAGAAGTTAAAGAGGAAGTTAAGAAAAGTTAATGAACAAGATTTCTTTGCGCCTGATTTGCAAACGAATAAGTGTTTTAGCCACAAAATTTGGATGACACAAAACAGATAAGTATTAATTGCAACATAGGAGTTTATATAAGAAAACTCTTAAATGATTTACGCTTAAAAAAGAAAAAAACAATTTCCCTGGAAAAATCCTTTTTAAAAAATAATTCCAGTTTTATGTTGTAAAATGTCATATAAACATATCAAAAATAATTTTTAATAAGAATAAGTCCACCCCTAAGTGAGTGAATGCACTGGTGGCATCGACTTTCCCTGCGACTAATTAAGTTGTCGAATACCAAAATAGGAAGGGAAGACCAGACAAGGTGTAAGCTATTTTTCAGCTCTCCTATAGACCCTGGATGTGGACTTTAACCATCTTGTTAGCAACCTATCTAACAAGATGGTCTGAAAGATGCTCTGTGCGATATAGGTTTGAAGATGGAGCTAGCTATTTCATCCACTTCAAACCAATACCCTTATGGTATACCTCAATAGCTACAGCTTGTTGAGGTTGTGAGTTATCATCCATCAGAAGGAAATCTTTGCCACTTTCAAAGCTATGTATAAGGTATGTATCAAGGACTCTACTCCGATATCTCACACTAGTCACATTTCCTTCCTGGAATACATACAGGTCAGTGTGAAAACCGAGAGAGATCCCAGCCCAAAACACTATCCCACTACTGAGGGAACAGTCTCTTTCGGCAGATGGGTTTTTGGTATTTGGTCCTTTATTTCTTACAAATTTTGAATCGCTCTCCAAGTGGAAATGAATTCATCTGTAAAAAGTGCAGAAGCTTACCTGTCTGATCAAGGAAAAATATTCTCTTTCACAACTTGACAAGCGGGAGCTTCTCTGCCATCTGGGTGAGGAGAACACACACAATTGGTTGCCATGCATAGAGATCTGCATGGTCTTAGCACCTTACTAGTGGATATTCTTCTCCCAGATACAAATAAATTGTGGTACTGAAATGCTTCTTTTTGTCGAAAGCGTTTTAAAATGGTCCTCTGCAGTGTATTTGGCCTAAAACGTATCTTCTGGATACAGAAGCATTTGTTTGATTTTGATTCAATATAGACAGTAGACCACACTGCGTTGCACATTAAGGTTCTAAGCAGCACCAACCTGTGATATTTCCATCCATCCCACCACCCACCACCTTAACGAATTGGGTAAATGGTTTCTCTCGGGTATTGCGGGACCCATCTGACTATTGCAAATGAATCTGCTAACAGAAGTTGAAAATCAACAAAAGTTATACTCTTAATTACGAAAGCTTGATGTTCACATTTTTTTCTTTAACTCTCATTCCCACTCTTCCTTTCTTTCTCTCAGTTCTTTTCTATCAAAATACTTGGCTCTCTTTTGAAATAATTTACATAAATTCGTTTTCATCATTTAAATAAACTATAAATTTTATTGTTAGTGTCATTTTTTTATGGCGAGCATCGAAAAACATATTAATTAACTTTTGGAGGAAGTAATTTTTATAAGCATTATGAGAATAATTTTAAGTTAAAATTAAAGTTTCTGTAACTAATATTTGATTATTTACAGAATGACATTCGTAAATATGATAAATATTAGATCTGAATTTTTTGAAATAAAATTTACTGTTATTTCTTCACATGTTTGCTATGCATTTCTTATTTTATATTATTTCTCCTAAAATTATTTTTCAGATAGAACTTTCTTCTAGCACATTGAAAAACTCATTTTTGAATATGAGTGAAATATCCCTATGAAACCGAAATACTAATTTCAATTTCTTGTAACTTTCAAGATATCTTCGAACAAGAATCTAATTTAACCGTTCTATCAGAAAACTGAATTTATCTACTGGTCTAAGTGGCATGGCATTTCCTCATTTATTTGGTAACCTTTAATCTATATGCTAAACAGGGCATACAGTCCTCCTTTTGAACCACTTTCTGCATAATTAGGGTTCTTTAAGTGAAGCCATTAATTATTATTCACATTAATCTATCTTGTGATTCAAAAGTTCCCATTATATTCAGCACTACTTGGATACATTAATGTCCAAACAATCTAAATGTAGCCTAATACTAATTCCATTACAAGGACACAAGAAGTAATACATTTGAATTAATATAAGAATTAGAAGCCATTGTTAAAATAATGGACATTAGAACACAATGTCTTTTATTAATAATCACGAGAAATGTTGATAGATATGATATGAATAAAGTTTATTCGGAAATATTTGTTGAAAGACAACACAATATTGCTTTCTCATGTTAATATCTGTTAAAATGCCCATTTGAAGCTAACATTCTATTTATATACATGCGTTATTAGCTTTCTTTTCTTAAAAATGACTAATATGATAAAGCTTTGTTCATGTGAATTTTGAAAATTTAAGGGTTGTAATAATGAAAAAAGTTGTAGTCATAATAATGAAATAATAATTTATTAATTATTATTTAAAGGTATATATATTATTATTGTTATTAACATTTCTTAGTTATTTTATGATAAAAATATTTGAGGAAAACAATGTTTTATTTTAGTAAGCACTAATAAATATTAGTCTATCTTATTAGCTATCAATATTATTCATATTTACTAAAGTGAATAATTTAAATTGAAATAATATTTAGATTTTTAAATTTTCTAAAATAGATATTTTTGTCTTCCGAAATTTCTACATGAGGAATCATTTTAAATTCTGTTAATTGGGAAAGGCATAATTATCATTTAAAAATAGAATTTAAATAGTTTTTTAATACATTATATGACAATCACATTAATTACTTATTTTTAATATTATTTTAAAATAACTTTTTGTAATTTTTTATTAATTATTGTGCTTGCATTAAGTGTTCAAGAAGTTAAAAATATTCTATATTTTTTTCTTAAGAATATTCTGAATGTAATATTAATATTAGTCACACACACATGTAGGTTTTGCAGGCTGACTGAATACATGTGAATTCTGGAAATATATAGATTATTGAGGAAATCGAGAATTAATATGAAACTTAAACATTAGGTTCATTAAAAGTTCAGTCATATTTATTTAACTGTGTCCTAGAAATATTTTTAATTCATTGTAAAATATTCTAAAAGAAAACTTTTAAAATTAAAATTATTTCATTCGAATTCAAAATACGTATTTTTAATTCTGACTTGCAAAGAATGAAATCATTTAAACTGAGAGGTAATTATAATTTGAAAATATTTGTAACATGGTTTCTAAATCTGATTTTGCTTTTCAAAATTGCAATAATTTCTTTATTTCTTTGCTTTATTTTAAAATTAAAGAAAATACAGTAAATATGTTAAAAGGTTATTATTGTATGAATTAACTAAGTATTCATTTCTCTACAGCTATCTCACAGATAAATATTTCTAAATTTTATACATGTCAGAGTCATCAAAATTAAGCACAGATATTAAATAATTTTTGAATGATTAATTTAATTATTAACAGAAATGTTGCGAATATTGCATCTGTTTTGTTATTTCCTAAACAGTGAGCCGAAAAAAATATGCTTTGAAAAAAAAATTTTTTTTTGAAGATTTAAAAATTAAATATTTTACTTGTAAATATGTTACAAAGAAGTTTATTAATTCAAAATTTTTTCTTTCTTTATCCATCAGTTTAAATAAACTTAACATATATCACATGCTATTTTCTTCATTTTATTGTTATAAAATTTCTAGTATATTTTGCAAAACTTGTATTACTTCTTAATAAAAATCTAGAATAAATTCATATAAAAATATTATATTTTAAATTCAAAAAAATCAATGTATATTATGCGCATTTCAAAGTAACTGATTAAAATTACTTAAGTAAACAAATTTCGACAGTTTAAAAAAAGTTTTAAGGAAATATTATTCTGCAATTATTTTTATTACAAGACATTAATAATCGCACTGGAATATTTTAGTATACGTCTTACAAACGAATATATTTTCCATTATAAATCTAACCATTATTGTAGCTCTCAAAAGCAATTGATTTTATATTGGACAAAAGAGTTTTTACAGGAATATTTTTATCCTGATTTGATGTTTAATGTTATAAATAAATGTATTTTAATTTATTTCAGTTTTTTGTCATATACTACACTCGATTAAGCAGGTGATTCATATCCTTTGTTATTATATAACTGCAGACACCATTGTTCATTTTTCAGTTTTAAAATAGGTATTTATTAAGAACTGTTTAATTGTTTTATTTTTTACTGGGCATTTATTATTTACTTATATTTTGTTGCTTTTGACTATTTTAACAAGTTGTTTCGTAGTTTTAGTAATGTTTCTGAATACATTTACAAAATGCAAATTAGTTTTGCACTGCAAGCTTAAATGGATTTAAAAAACAAAACTAATGTTTATTATACATGTTTATTTATAAGTACATAAGTAATAAAACAAGTCTGCAAGCATTTCATTGCCAGTGATTTATTTAGATGTTAAATTTAGTGAATGTTTGATAGTTTATTTTCTAAACATTTCATTTCATTTGATACATTTAACCAATGGCTCATACATTTAAAGTATCTTTATTCAGATAATCCTAGAAAATGTGTTGTTATTTCTTTCTCCTTAATTTTGAATATTACATTGTTGTAGTTTTTGTATTACCCAGAAATACAATTCATGCTATTATTCTCATATTTTATTGGCTTACCACAGTAAGCAAAATTTAACTTACTAAATTTTACAATATTTTTCAATATTGGCAAGCAAAAATATAAATAAAATTTAATCATTCATTATGTGTTTAATTTTGATAAAAGCATTTCTAAATAAAATGTATCTAGGCATAATGGCTTAAAAGGTCATTCAATTAAATGATTTATGATGATGTAGGTTTAACTTAAATAAGCCTGTGTTTTTAACATTGTTTCCTGATGCATAATTCCAGGTATTTAATTATGCAAATTTTTATTGACATACCAGGTAAAATAAGGATTAAAATTATGATGATAAACTACTTTTAAATGAAAAAATATATTGCAACAAAATCTAAGTTATTTAATAAGTGAAAAATATATTTTTAAAAATATTAATAGCATAGTAAATATAGTGGAAAAGATATTTTATAAACATTATTTAACATTTCGCTCAAAATTCCAATTCAAAAGCCTATTAATTTTAATCTTATTTTATATCAGTTTTATTTTAAGTATTTTCACTTGTTAGTATAAAATAAATACACTTGTTTAAATATACTTTACAATTATTTTCCTGATATTTATATTAATAATGCTTTTTAATCACAATGATATTTTTTATTTTAATTTTGTTTTCTTGAACGGTATGTTCAATAAATTTTGAATTTATTTACTTCATTATCTGATAAACAATGCTAGTTTTCGTGGGCAGTGGTTTCTAAAGAAAACAGTAAACCTAACTTATTGGAGAAATAGCAATTTGGATTAATGAAATTATGATCTATTCTCAACAAAATTTATCATTTACGTAATTTTGCTTAAAAATTATTTTGGTGGTTTCTATTAGGAATCTGTTGAAAACAACCCGAATGTGTTGGGGGATGTTAAAAATTCATTTTAATAAATTGTTAAAAATTGGAAACCAGGTGGCGTAGCGGTAGCACTCTGCTCTCTCAAGATGCAGATCTCAGGCTTAATCCTTGGGCTGGAAAAGTTCGACGCAACCTTTCATCCCTTCTATGGGTGGATATGGGTACCAGGTATGTTTGAGGTATTTCTATGGGTACCAAGTATATTTGTGGTACTTCTATGGTTTATAAGTATGTTTGTTGTACTTCTATGGGTAACAAGTATGTTTGTGCTACTTCTATGGGCAACAAGTATGTTTGTGGTACTTATATGGGTAACAAGTATGTTTGGGGTACTTCTATGGGTAACAAGTATGTTTGTGGTACTTCTATGGGTAACAAGTATGTTTGTGGTACTTCTAGTGGTAACAAATATGTTTGGGAACCTAACACAGGGGTTTCGCTTTATAGGCTGAGTATTTAATCCGGACATATGCTTAGATCTCTAAGGTACTTGGTGCTGAACACAGATATGGACACTGAGGGCTTTGGCACCCATATGAGCTGTAGTGTGCCTATGAATTTAGTTTTATTAAATATTGGATTTAGCACTCCATGTACTCAATTTCAATGCATTTATCAGCAGTGATTCAGAAAAACCGAAAAGATATTTCCTTCAAAAATTCGGATACTTTTGAATATACTTTTGTTAAATAATACTTAAACAAAAAGAGAAAATAAATAAAAACTATCGTTATCTATCTTTAAAAAGTACACTATAGGAATGTAGGAAAAAAATGAAGGTCCTGTCCTGTATACATTTTTTCTCCTTCACCAATTGCTATTCATAAATTGCTGCTTTGAATATGAATTCCATGCTTCAATTTTGGAAGAAACTGAAATTTCTCCTAGATTACTATGCATTAAGGCGTAAGAAACTTTTCGGTTGGCTCAAATTATGTGTTAATTAAGGTTTAAATGATTAAAAATGATGCAATTATAATTTTAGAATGAAACATAACTTATGTTTTAAATTAGACAAAGAATAAAATTTTGATGTGAGTTTCATTCCATGTTATGAAACCGCTTATAACTGACTTGCTAAAAGTGTGTTTTCATGGTCTGCAAAAATAGTTTCAATTTCGTAATTGTCAGCTGCTATTCAATATTCATAATTGTCAGCAATAACATTGTGGTAATAATGCTGATTTAACTATTATCTCTAATTCTTCTATATTTCATTTAGAAGTATATAAAGAAATTTTTCCGTTCTGATGTTTAAAATTGATATTTAAATATAATTCTTATATGGCTAAAATTAATTTTAATACTTCCTTAGACTTTTTCATACTATAATGCTAAGATTGGAAAACGGTCCTTTAAATTTCCAGAATAGAAATGTCACACTGTTTTTTTGACACTCCAATTGAAAAGTATTATCTTGTTCATAAATATTTACATTTATATTTTGTTATGTTCCTTTCTATTAAAAATAAATCTGAATTTCATAGTTTATATATTGGAATGATATTAAAGTAAATTAATAAAATGAATTAAATTGATTAATTGTATTTAATTATGCTAAATTTATATGAATCCTGTTCCATATGTAATAAGCATACTATTTTTAATATTGTTACTTAAATGTTCTTATTAACCAAAGGAAAATAATCTTGAATATTTGAGCCGTGATTTAACACTTTTGACATTAATATAGATAATGCATGCATCATTTCACATAAGCAGTAGGAAGAACGCATGACTTTATTTATATAATTAAATTTTTATATAATAATAATTATTATTATTGAAAAAATAGAATACTTTATATTTTCAACAAATTACTATCCAAATTGCAGCCTCATATTTGAATTGCGGAACAATTATATTATCAATTTTCATTTTCCTACTGTATATCATTTTCACATTCTCCAATTTCTTTAAGATGTAAATTAATAGATTACAGATAATATTAACTAGAAAAATTAATTTAAAAGACTATTTTAATGTTTAAATAGGAAAATATTTTCAGTTCGTGGTAAAAAATATATTCTGTATTTGAGGTAGAAATAGATAATTTTGTTTAATATGTATTGAAATAAGTTCTTATATGATGATAAATACATGATAAGATGTGTATTATTTAAAATGAAGTATTTAGTTTCAACCATATTGACCTTGACCTCTCATCAAATAATTTTATGCATTTTGGTAAATTTATATATATATATATATATATATATATATATATATATATATATATATATATATATATATATATATATATATATATATATATATATATATAAACAATAATTTTTATCAGTCAAAACATCTCGTGAATTATTTTTTCATTAAACTTTAAGGAAAATTTATATAATAGAGATTGTATCAAATAGGAAGGGAAATTTCTTTACTGACTTTCTTACAAATTTTAATAAAATAAATTATTCTTTTTTCTGAATCTATCAGGTATGAATCTATCAGAGAGATTTTTTAATTTTATTTAAAATGTATTTATCATTCAAAGTAACTTTTGATATGACATTAAAAATATTTTATTTTCAATAAAAGTCAAAATGTTTATGAAAATACTTTTTAAGAAAATTACCTAATAAAAATTTTCTATCAGAGAGAATATTTTCAATATCTATAAAATTTACACCTGAAAGATTTATACTTAAAATATATATATTATTTCGTATGCTTTAATTAATCATAAAACTCATGTAGTGTTTAAAAGATTATTTAAAAGAAACTATATTACTGGAAACTGAAATAAGTAAAATCATTCAGATTAGTAGTTTAATCTACAAACTTCAAGACTTCTACAAACAAGAAGTAAATATTTAAGTTAACCATTCTATGAATATAAGATTATTATTTTTTCATATTTAAACAAGCTCTTAATGTCAACACTTTTTTCTGTAAAATAATTCAATTTGAATGTAAGTTAGTTGAATAAATGCACGTGGTTAGATAACGAAAAATATATTTCGCATTTACTATAAATAATTTCCTATTTAAAAGATTAATGACTATCGAAGAATTATTAGCATGTAAAATCCTATCATATGTGATTTAGTTTTAACCAATGTGCAAAAATAATCTAGTTGTTTTATTTTTATAAAGTTCACCATTTCAATAAAGAAATGATTTGGTAATTTTACGCGATGCATATTCTTTATTTAACACTTTGTGATCTTTATTTATCACTATGTGCAAGTCTCCCCTCGAATGGCATTAACATATTTTCTGACTGTAAATCTGTTCTGGAGGATATTAAAGGAGGTAAAACAAAACTTGCTCAAGACATCAACGCGCTTCTGCCCACCATAATTACAAGGGACAAAACCTGCACCGTCCAATGGGTTCCTGCACATGTTAGCATCGAGGGAAAAGAAACAGACGGACTCTCTTGCCAAGGAGGCTGTAAATATCAATTACCCCCTCCCGCGACTACCACTTGCTTCGATGCAAACACCGTCGCATGGTAACAGCTCTGCGGGGGACTACGGAAAAAATGGTGCCTACTGGAGCTTAATCCTGATCGTGGTATCACTTCTACTATCAGCAGAATGCGGACTGGGCACATGAGGGGTATAAAAATCATGCCCGACAAATCTAGAACATACGCAGCAGAATGCAGGCACTGCACAGGAATTCCGCTGGATCCGAGGCACCTCTTCAATTGCATCTCTGTTGCCCCTCTACCCTCTTCAGCATCGACCCCAACTGCTGCCATGACACCCTCTATACCAAAAAGCTAAAGGTGTGGCCAGGGCAGTGCTCCATGCCTTTGGTCCCATATGACTTGTCTTTATTTATCTTTTATTTTTACCTTTTTGCACTTGTCACACGACAACAACACTTTCGTGCTTTACGGAATATCTATACTTTATATATGTCTGTGTATTTAAAGTAAAAAAGTTTTAAATTTCTGCTGACTGAAACAAATTAAAAACGATTTTGTCAAATATATTTTTATGCAGTCGAAACATTCTTTTATGGTATTTTTATTTTTTAGTTAAAGTTAATATATTAACTTATTTCGTTTATTATAAATAAAGTTGATTTATAAAATGAGTTGTATGTACTCTTGATGATTGTTTTCCATTTGAATTTACTTAAAGAAAGAAATTGAAATTTAATAAGAAATTCTATTTTATATAAAATTGAATCTGTCCGTAAATGTATTTTACTAGTTATTACCCGCAGAATAGGTTGAAAGATCAACTTTCGCAACATGAATTTTTGCATAATTAATACGTGATCTAATTTAGTTAGGAATTTTATGTAATGCTCACTTTTCACTGTTTTAGTTTGTATTAAACTGTATTAAATCCTGTGTGTGGTAAATATATAACTAATTTACTATATCTTTTTATTATAATTTGGTGGGGCTTCACGTTATGCGTAACATTTTAATCTGTTTTACTTTAAAAAGCATTGTGCGAAATCGATGGAAAAATCTAATTTACTGTAGAACTGTTATTTTTGTCCTTGTGAGACCGAATTGCACCGGAATTGACGCAAAATGTTGAGCCACCGTTATTAAGATTCCCACAAGAAGAACCCTCATGCAAAACGCCTCGTTAAGACTTCCCTCTTCTAAGCTTTCTCTGTAGGCAAAGTGAAAAAATAAGGATATAAATGTAAGTGGTCCTGATGATCTCCTGTACTCTTTCAGAAGTATTTTTAATAAGTTTTAAATTATCTTAGTCCAGTAAGATCATATTCGTTTTGGTTTTTTAGAGCAAAATAAATACAAAAACTATCTAATTATACCCTTCCAAGCCTTTTTATGCTAACATGCATTTTCAGATAAAATTTTAAAACAATTAATAAACTATTTAATTTCATGATATTTTTAATAAAAAATATACAGTTTACCATTCACGTATTATATCTCTCACCACTTTGCTTTCATCTACTTTTTCAATTCTTTATACCTGTTTATTTAATCATGTTTTAAAATTAAATGCGCGCAGAATATAAGAATATTTAATAATTAAACCATGTATATTGTAATTCTTTATTTTTGAAAAAAAATTTTGTTATTTCTCAAATTTTTACCTTAAACAACTTTGTTTCTTTCAAGGAAATTTTCATTTTGCTCCATTAAAATATTTTACTAATACAGCTTGTTATTAAATACAATGTAAATTCTCAATATGTAATTAGATATGTAAGAGTTATAAAATATTTTACTTTAAAAGTGCAAGATATTTTCTTAACAGATTTGAGGATACAATTTAGCTACCATAAAATAATTTGAGATTGATTTTAATGCCGAACGCTAATTAAAATTTACGTATGAATAATTTGTAAATGAGGTAGCTTTTTTAATAGGAGATCAGAATATTATCTGTCATCTTGCAACAGGAAAAACATATGTTTCTAGATTTATTATTATTTGTTTTAAAATGAGTAGGTAAGGTTTTTATCAAGAAATTTTTCAAGTTTTGACTACAGCTTTTTGATTTAATTTTAAGCAGTAAGGGAGACAATATTATAGTAAGTGAGAAATCACTGGTGCACGTGTAAAAATTTAAAATTCTGAATTAGAGATTCCTTATAACACTCTCTTCATAGATCTCTTCATATTAATAAATAAATAGCACAATCATATAAAACACTAATAAGTTACAAATACGTTATCAATAGATACTTTAGTAACTTTTTAATAAAAATAAATCATAATTTTAAGGATTTACTTAAAATTATTTTAATTTTGTCATAACACAAATTTTGTTATTTTTTAATTACTTCCAATCTAATAATGATTCGTGTAGTTATGGATTTAAGGATAAATTGCATTTTTTTGAATTTAATAAACAAGTTACTTAAGATAAAATTATTTACATCACACATTTTACTATTTTTCCATTAATTAAGTAAACTTTTTTTAATGACGTGTACATGCCCAGAGAATTGTCATTAACTATCTTATTTGCTGCATGTTAATAGCGATCAAGTTTGTTCAATTGGTAAGCCTTAAATCTGACAAAAATAGGAGTCTTATATTATTTCGGAATAATAGAAGAATTTGGAGAATAATTTTTCTATAGAGAACTATTTTAATTAATATAACTAAGAATTCCTTGCCATTTTGTACTGTAGTACCTTATGAATTTCTTGTTACATACATACTTAAATATTCTTACTTCATAATATACTTGAAAACTATAGTTATTATATATATATATATGTATATATACATATATATATGTATATATATATATAGATATAGATATATATATATCCTAAAAGGTCTATATTTTAATTTACTTCTTAAGAACATTTACTAAATTTTGGTAAACCTTCGTAAAAACTATAGTACATTTCAGTATTAGTCTAGTTTATTTCCAAAGTAGAAGTTATTTTTTTCCATTAAACTTCTGAATGACATAAGGGGCATATTTTATGTAATCCCATATTCATATTAATTAGCAGATGAAGATATTTCTTTATACTCTGCAAGGTGTCCTGCCCATCCAATGACTGCATCATTCAGAAGGATGAAAAAACTAAACTATTCGAAATCACCCAATACAGCCTGAGTGTTATAACGAAATGAGCTACGTGCCTTTGTTATGTGGTTATGGTTCTTTTGATAGAATTGGGTAAGCCCTGCTGAGTTTCCTTGCGGCGAAGAGATAAAAAAAACTTATCTTTCCGAATTGCGTTTGCAGAAAATACTCTTTCTTATATCGATTTTTATCTCATAGTTTTTCTCAATGACTATTTATATGACACTATTCCGAAAGGATTGCATCATTTCTTCTATGTATTTGTTTGGAGTTATATTTTCCACCAGAATTTTTTGATGATACAGAAAAACCAGTGTTTTCTTTTCAGATATCTCAAAATATAGTTAGTTCATAAATTATTTTTAAAATTAGCTTAGTGTATAATTGGAATTTTTTAATACTTCTTAAATTTTTAGTTGAATAACAATATTTAAGAACTATAATAATTCATCTCATTTCATTTTGTAAGTTTAAAATTTTTTTTTTACTTCTCTTAAATCGTCGTGAAATTTGTCAAGCTGGAATGTCAACGAGAGAAATTGTATTGTTTATATTTTCTACTTTCATATATTCATGAAAAATATAATATTTTAATGCATAGAATTTCTCTTTTAGTACTTTATTTTGATCAATTTTATTCAAAATAATATATTCGTGACTTCATATCATTCTGTCCTAGACTTTATGTCCTAGACTTCTGTAATTTTTATATTAATGAAGATCAGCCAGAACAGTTTTGGTGACATGAAAGTATTGAAGAAGTATACATTTCTTACATGATTTATATAAATTTAACTCTTGATTGAATGCTAAACAGTCATTATCAACTTCATTAGTGACATATGGAGATTAATGTTTTTCGATATAGTTGACAACATACTTAAAAGTTTAATTTGATTAGATTAATAAATTACACAAACACACATTTTTCTATTATCTACGTGCTTATAATTATAATTTATTAAGTTTAAAATTTTATTTTATCTAACTCTAATATGTAACACAATATAATTTCTTAGATTTAAAAAATGGTTTTATTAATGATAGGATTTTATGAAGAAATTCTGAATATAAAAGCAAAATCAACTTAATTTATATTCATATGAGATTTAACATATACAGAATAAAATAAATAGTTTTATATTCATATGCTGATATATTAGATAGTTTCACAATTCATAGGACTCGAAAATTTTCTTAAATATAAGATTTAAATAAAAGTTACTGTTTAACGATGAAAATTGGATTTTGTAAAAAATATATAGAAAATATAAGTAAAATGATAAAATTATGTTTCATTATAACAACATCAAATATTTCTATAATAAATTTAAAATAACAACATAATATTAGCAACATATTATAAAAATGTTATTTTAACAAATATACACTTTTAGCGACATTTTTCTATTTAATTCTTGTGAATCACATAGTTAAATAACAATTTTTTTCTATTTATAACCAAATTTATTAAAATGTTTTCCTAGTTTATATATGCTGCTGAATAATGAGTGATATGTTATTAGATTTTTGATTTCTGTTTTTAGACCTGCATGAATTTAGTATCCTTTATATTCACTTTCGTAAAAGTAAATCACAGTTGCCAAATCTTTTTTTCTCAAAACATACGTCTCTTTTGTTTACAAATTTCTAACTAAAGACAATACGCTTTAAAAAACAACATGTACTATAAGTTTCAATTATTAAACCAAACCCTATCCACAATCAACTTTCTTACGTAGATAATAAAAATTTAATTTTAATTTATATTTAAGATAATCTCTAATAAAATAATCCCTTCACGAAATATTTAGTACAAAACAATATTGTATAACATAATTCTAAGCAAATTTATTCATTTGTTCAATTAGTTTACTGAATTGATTAAAAAAAATTCTTATTGTAAGTACTTTTTTTGTAAAGTTTCTTTGATTAATTTAAAATCTAGTTAAAATTTCAAACAAACAAAATGAGCTTATGATGCAAACAACTAAACCTATCAAAGTTACTAAGCAAATGCCAAAAAATAAACCAAAGTTAGAAAAGCAAAATATATTAATTAAAAGAATTAAGTTTGAAAAAGATTACCAAATAACATTTTACAGTGAATTAAAATATTATTCTTAATTTTACTAATGATGAATTTATATTTTTGTTAAGAATAGAACATTGCTTCATTGAGGAAGATAAAAATTATCTTTAATCACCAGAAATGGAACATTTGTAGCATTAGTAAATAATCATTAAGCCGATTAAGTTTATTATTTTTGATATTTTATTTATTTTTGTTTAGTAAACATTATTTACTCGATAAAAATTGTTCTTCTCGAGTGATTATCAATTACTTTGAGTGATTATCAATCCCTATTATTTTCGAAATGCATACTGTAAACTAATTCCCTATTATTTTAAATAAGTGACTTGAGAATTATAATCTTAGAATCAATAATACTTTCAATAGCTTTGAATTTTTAATCTCACAAATATACCATAACTAAAGTAATTCTAAAAAAAACTGAAAGTGATGATATTTATTACTTTAATGACTTATAATGAACAGAAATAATTTTTTGAGATATCATTGCAGATACAACCAGTTAGTTATTATATTAAGGGAGGCAAATCCAATTATTTTTATTCTTGAAAAATACTTTCGAATCTAAGTATAGTGAATGATTAAGATTGTTTATTTAATATTATTGTCATAATAGAGTACTTTAATGTAAATATTTAGTTCTCTAAAATATCAAAATATTGAACTGTTTCACTATTTATTAATATTTTATGATTGATATTAAGAAATATAATAACATGTATCTTGTTGTTCAAGTTGTTCAGTAGTGGCTGAATTTAGATTTAATATCCTCCTGTCTAAAGAGTGTGGATTAGACAATTTATTATAAATCTATGATAATTGCAAATGGAATTTTGATAGAATTGTTTGAAAATTCCTACCATATATATATATATATATATATATATATATATATATATATATATATATATATATATATATATATATATATATATATATATATATATATATATATATATATATATATATATATATATATATATATATATATATATTTGGAAAATTAATTTTGCCTGAAATAGAGTTAAGTGTTTTTTTTATTAAAACTAGTTATATTACAAGTGGTTTATGAAAATGATTTTCTTAAACTTAGTTAATATAATTCCCTTCTTGAATCATGCGCAATTTATTTCAAAATATGATTTTTGATTGTTTTTATATGTCCTTTGTATTACAATATATATCTATTCGTTTACACAGCACTACTATGATAATAAATACTAAAAATTATCTTTTTTTTCATAACAATCACAATTTTTCAGTTGTTTTCATATTAGTATTATATAACCCTGCAATTCCATTTATTTTTACTAGCACCATATAACCTAAGAAAACATAAGCATACACCACTTTTTTAAACTGATTTTGCATTTCATTACAATAATCACGATCAATGCCTCCCTGTTTAATATCCAAACGTCTTTTATTATGAATAATAGAAGAATGTTTTGTTTAAATTTTGAAAATCTAAAAATACGGAAGAAGTTGCCATCATGGGTCTATGTTACTTAAATTCCAGTACATTACTCTCAAACATTATATAAATAGAGAGAGAAAAATTTAACCTTTTATTACAATTTTTGTATTTACTTATAAGCATTTTATTCATAAAGAACCTAATAATCATTTAACGGTTGTGCATATTTAATTTGGTTGCCTTTCATTTTAAACATCTCTATTTTTGATCGCTGCTAAACTTTTCAAAATCATTTTGCATGAATTATAAATCTCGTTATTATAATAAAAGAGCAATATATATAAGAATTTTCTTGTGAAGGAAATGAAAAATATTTTAACTATTCTCTTAAGATTTTATTACCTATTTATAAAAGGGATAAAAAGTCAAACATTGAATTATAGGAAATAAGTGCTTTTAGTTTTTGAATATTTTGTTTATATTCTACTTTTATGAAGTGAATAAAAGTATCTAATAAGCAAAGAAAAACAGAGCTTAAATAGCTATTTCGCATTTCTAATATATGATTAACTTTACTGTATATTACAATAGTACAAATAAATATAATATAAAACCTAATTGAAACATTATTTTTTCAATTATAATAAAATGGAATTTGCAAAAATATAGCTCCCATTAATGAATTTCACTTTTTTCAATTTTTAAAGAATATGGAAATTATTGATTCTTTTAAAAAATTATTGTATTTTAAAGCAAAAGCTAGGAAAAGATACATAGTTTAGAATTTAAATATTCATGTAACTAAATATTTTGGATCAGTAAATACGTCAAATATCCTTGTATATTCTTTGTTTTGAAAACATAACATTTTCTTCCATTAAAAATTAAATATTAGAAATACTTAACATTTCTTCAGATGATGAAATAGCAATTGTTTTTTTTTATATTTGCGAATTTCGTATGTTCTGATTAGAGGTCAACAGTGATTATTATTAGATAATATCGTGATAATTCCATAAAAAAATCATTTTGCAATATTATATACGAATAATTATTTCAAATAAGTTTAAAACAATGTAAACTAAAGTTTTTAAATTTAAAATATTAACTTCTAATGCACATATTATGTTTAAATAAAATGGAAAAATTAACTGTCATAAATTATTAATTTATCATGAAATCTTAAGATAAAATAAGTAGTAATAATTATGTAATTTTTTTATAATTGGTAATAATCTTTACTAACGATTGTGTGGAAATAAATCTAAAAGTATAAAAAAATTTACTCGTAACAAATGCAATTAAGGATTTAACAGCTTTCCTAGAGAAAGTGTAAAAGTAAATAAATAAGGATGAGGAAACAATTTATGATGTTACGTGATCATTACTGTTCGAAAAAAGTATTTTTTCCAAAGTTTATAGAAAGATAAAAAGGAAAAGAGAATGTAATCTTATTGGGGATCTTTCACATTGTACTGGACCATTTTGGATAGTCTCGAAAAATAATTAATTTTATTGCTCAAATTAACTGTTTTAATATTTAACCTTTCAAATTAAATTTGATACAAATTAACATTTTCATTGTATATTGTTTCTAAAATTGTTAGGAATGATATTGGCTCTGAATTCTATGTATATTTATGTTCGCTTTTGAAATTCTGTTGGTGATTTACTACTTCAGGATTGTTATTGATTGAGTTATTGCTTGAAATGAAATGAGAAGATGTTTTTAATGAAACAAGTTTCACAATATACTTAATAGCATTGGTTTTTTAAATACACATTTATATTTCATCTATCGATAAAATAATTGATATATTAGTTAGTGTTTACATTTATGTAGAATTTGTATTGGACTTTTAAAAGATTATTATTTTGAGATTTTGCTGCAGAAATTGGTGGTTTTTATAATTAAATTTTGAATTCCTGAGAAAACCGTTTTCAATAATAGGACATTTTAAGTCATCTTTTCATGTAAATGCCACCTAGTCTTTATTTTGGATAAATTTTATTTAAAAATTTTATTAATTAAAGGTTGCAAAGTATATTTCCTTTCTTTCATATGTATATAAATATTCGCTCATAATTGTTGAATAAATAATATTAATTAAATGATTTTACATAAATCAGTGTAAGAAAAATACAATGCTTTATATTATTATGATTCGAGTTTTTATTAAGATAAATTGAATCATTTTTTTTGAGTTTGTGATATAAATGCATTGCTAAAGATACGTGCGATATTTAATGCTTCACCAACACAACTCACTGATCAATTACTTAGGCCATTTTGCAAGCATAATTTCTGCTTAAGATACATAATTCACTAAAATAGATACCTTGACACCATAATAATAAATATCAGAATAACCCTATCACAAACTTAAAATAGTAGTTATTAATAAAAGAAAAACATTGTTAAGAGGTGCGAACTGAGATAATCGCCTCACTCATTTACTTTCAACTTTACTTTTTACTTCGCCTCACACATTTAAGTGTATATGAATAATAATTTAGTGCTTTCATTTACAAGATATATTCACATCGAAATTGCATTTAGTTTTAATTATTTTAATGAATATTTTATAATTTACATATTTTTGTTGAGGTGCATATTTATGCACGACCATATCTGAATAAATCATTATTATAAGCTAAATATTTTGAACATGTATTGCAATTTAATGAATCATTTGAAAGCACTATTTACAGTGTAAATACTTAAAATTTATACAAGATACACAAAATATCGGAATATAACTACTATTACTATTCTGTCTAATTTGAGTAGAAAAATGATAGTTGTAAAATAATATAAAAGGTATTTATTGAAATCGAAACATTTCTAAGATACTTTTGGAAATAGTTAATTATATTTTCTTTCAGATTTATATTAGATTATCACAATTTTCAGTATAATGTTTAAAACAATATTTCTTACACTGATTACATTTAGACATCGGAGGACTAATTTTTGTAATTCAAACTAATATTACAAATTTACATATTTTTCTGTTTCTATTTTTACCTTAAAAGGGATTTGTAAAAATAAGTTAAAAGTAAACGTTTTAATGCCTTACATTAGCAAATGCTTTCAAATCATTATTTATATTTACTGAATTCACAAATATAATTTTAAGGAAAAGCCAAAAAGGCCTTATTGATCCGCATTAAAACAATTTTACAGTTGAAGATAATACATAAGATAAGACATCAAAGAGTTTATATATATATATATATATATATATATATATATATATATATATATATATATATATATATATATATATATATATATATATATATATAAACAATACTTTACAATATTGCATGTCAATAGTTCTAGAGCCAGTTTTTTACAATAGAACTAATTCAATTATGGTCAAGATTTTTAATTAGATTAGGGATCTCTAAAAACTACGCTACATAAGGTAGGATTTAAACATACAATTTGTTGAACTGAATTGAATGACGCGATTATTTATTGACAGCGAATGACAAGAAATATACATTTTCCGTAAAGTGAATATTTTGCGTCATTCACAAAATAATTGAAAAAATGGCTGTAATATTATATTAATAATTAATTTTTAAATATCGCCAATTTAAATTTTATAAGGAAGTAAAGGATAGGAAATCTCTGAAAAATAATTGGTATAATTAAGGAATTATACTTTAAACGGAATTTATAGAAAAACAATTAGATAAATAAAGTTTATAATGCAGGGTTTTTCTTAAAATATCGATATTTTAAATAATTTAACGTATATTTTTGGGGAATATACGTGTCTTGCAAATATATAAAATTTAAAAAATCCTTAATGAGATAACAGTTGTTTAATTATTTTTTTTTAATCAGAAATGTTCTCATTTTTGTACATAAAATGTAAATGTTTATAAAAGTTTCAGCATACAGCTTTTGAAATCTTGAACTATAAAAAAAAAAAAAAACTTTTTATTTTCCTTTTGGGTAATCAACAGGTTCATAATGCAATTTAAGGAGTATTTATTTACTTTATAATTTATAATAAAATTATAACAAAGTCTATCCAGAAAAGATATGTTGTAAAAAAGTAAAGGAAAATCTAATTAGATACACAAATAAAAATAGTAAGTAAATAAAAGATAAGCACCCTTTTCTAAAATATTTCATGGTAAGCATATGTGGATATAGTTCTTTTAGACTTACATAATAATAATTATTATTATTATTAAAAATATTAAGTCAGTAATTGTTTGCAGAGCTATTACAACCAACAAGATTTAATGTTAATCTTCCTGTGAAAAGGATTTAGTATTAATGTATATTAAGAAACATTTAATATATTAATTTCTTTTCACAAAACTTAGTGATTAAGAATTAGTTTTAAATTATTAAATTCATTTACAATAAACTTTGTGATTTAAAAAGGATTTAGTGTTAATATATTACGAAACAAAAGTTGCATATATTTGAGAATGACATAAAGTTTTAGTTTAAAAAGTTAGGGATAAAATTATAAGACTTGATAACATGAAAAATTTGAATTTAGGATTAAACATTTTATATCAATTTTTGAATAAAGTTGATTGACATTTTGTCCATAAATTATTTATACTTTCTTAATCCGAAAACTATAAGTACGCCTGTAAAATTGTCTATGAATAATCGTTACAGATTTCAATAACACTTAGTAGTTCACAATACTAGTACACTTGTTAAAATGTGATGTCATAGAGTACATTCCAGAAATTTGATCAAATAAATCTAAAAAAAAATTAATTAAAAATATTGAAATTGAGATTTGATTCTTACCATGCCATACGGAGAGGTACAGAAAAAAGTTCATGTAAAATAGAATATCATTAAAAAAAATGGGAATCCCAACAAGCTAAAATCGTAATACAGAATTTGTTAAAAGTAAATTGAGAAATTGCATAAAAACAATAAAAATCTTCCTTGAAATAAATATAAAACTTCTTTATAAAAATTGAAAGCATTTTCTCATCATTCATGATTACTCGATGATTATGATTATTATGGTTAATTTTATGATCAAAGACTGAAATCTCTGAAACTGGAAATAACATTTGTTTTCATAAGAATATTTTTTAGGATTCAGTTTCGTGGAAATCAAATTTAAAAAAAAAGTTACTATGACGAAACACAACTGAATTATGTTTCTACAAGTTTGTATGAAGATAATTTTAGTCTACAATAATATATGGATACTTTATTTATGAATACAAATGCAAAGAACATGATGAAACTAGATATCCACGAAACTGTATTTTTCCGTTTACTCTCTTACAAAGTGGATTCTTTTATTGAAAAAACATGACATCATATTTTTTTCATAGCTAACAAAAACAGTTTCTTATCTTTTATATGCGCTCTTGGCCAATGATTACATCATGTGGACTAAAGTAAAAGATATCATTCTACACAAATCCCCCAATACATCGTAAATATTACAGCAAAATGATCTGGCGTCTTCGTTTTGTGGTTATAGTTCGTTTGATAGAATAGGGAAAATCTCCTCAGTAGCATTTCTTGGCAATGGAGAACAAAATGTACTTTCATCACCAAAATTGTATTTGCTGAAGAATTCTTGGTTATATTGAGGCTTATCTCATAGAATTTTTGATGACGTTTCGTTGATACTATGTAAGAGAATCACATAATTTATTTATGAAGCTATTTCTTGTAATATTTACTCTTCAAGAATTCATAAAATGACTTTTAAAGCACTAATTTAATCATAAATTCCTTAATTTAAAAAAGAAAATAATTGTTTTGTCTTTTTTCATGTTCATGTTAAATTTATACTGCAATTTATAAGACGTAAATTAATTCTCTCCTTTTTCAGATCATCTTAAGTAACTTTTTTAGTATATTGAAAAGGAGTAAGTCTTCTATTGTTGTTGTTGTTGTCGTGTGCCAGCCAGGCTGGCAATATAGGTGCGCTGCTCCACTTTTCCAACTAAACCATATTTAGGTGTGGAGTCAAACTTCCTCAGTACACACATGCCATAGGGACCCGTTTATAGGGTAGGCAACCATTCACAACACATTCATACAAGGAACGGACAAAGACAGGATAGATAGAGAGAGAAAGTACATCCATGGCGGGATTCGAACAAAAGACCTCCCTATTCGCAGTCAGACACGCTGACCACAAGACAAGTTGGGCGGCAAATGTAAGTCTTCTATCTAAAATAAATGAAATAAGTTTTATTTTTGTCAAATAACTTATATTTCTCATTAATGCGAAGCAATATAAATGTCAATGAATATAAATTCTTACTAATAGCTTCGCTTATTATTTATTTTAGATTTAAAATCCAGTGGTAAAATAGATCTCCAAATTGTGGAATAGTTTGTAACGCGTATGATTGCGTATGCAATACAATATAGTTGTTGCTCTAGTATATTTCCGTGTATCTAGCTCTGAGTTGGCTCTAGTCAAATGGAAACAGCCAGATGGAGTCTACGTGATTTTGAAGCAGGTACCAAGCAGAAGACTCCCAATACTTGGCCTGCACCCCAGAGATATCATTTCATTTGGAGGACATTGCGACTACCCCCAGTTTTAATGTGCCATAGTCATCTTTAGTGAACACGATGGATCTTCGATTAAGCCAAGATTCGAACTCACTTCCTTACGATAGCAAGAATGATGTATTAACCAACAAGGCCACCGTGTACTATTGTACTAAAATACCGTATATACACATAATGTTTGTATAATTATCACAAAAAATTTATACTTCGTTAAAAATAAAAATTTTTTTGTATGTATGCATTTTTATGCATAAGAAATAAATACAAAAAATTTTAAAATATTTCTTTGCATTTTCGAATATTTATATAAATAAAAACCTTTTTCTATTTACTAGCAGCAATTTTATGCAGGACTAAAACGAGAATGAAATATTTCTAATAAATTTCCATTCAAAATTTTATATGATTTCTAATTAAAATAATAGTATTTTAAGTATCTTGTTAAGATTTTTATGCTGTAATATAATTAATTTAAGAAATATAATTCTTCTCGCTTCAAGAAAAATGCATGTTGTACTTTTCTTCTTTTTTAAAAAAGTATTATCTATGTGTTACCATTAAAGATAGAGAAAAATGCTTGTCGTTGTTGATTCGCTTTTATTTGTATATTCTCATATGAATTTTTATAAAATTTATTAATTTGCTAATGTTTTTTTTAAAAAGGATTTTTGTCTTGCGCAGGAAAAAGAATTACACATTTTCCAACATCTTGTGGCATGGAAATGTATAAGAACACCGATAAAAATTAACCGAATTACAATATTAATTAATTTCGCAGCCAAAAAGAATTTTAAAACATTTTATATCATATTCTATTTATTTTTTAACTTATCTATGCATGAAACTTTAATTTGTGATGCAAACCATTGCGTTGATAAACTACTAAATAAATTATTTTGCAATGTATGCACCAGTGATTCCCAAAATGGATGTTCCCTGACCCCAGGAGTTTGCCTCAGCTCTTCATGGGGTGATGATGGTCACAGGTGCATTTGGGGAGGGGTAGTGAATAACAGTAAGGTGATAGTATAAAATAAAGAAGATAATATTTTGAAAAATTAATAATCATGACTTTTAATTTTTCTTTGAACAACGTACTGGACATTGGCTCGGTTCCCGCATATCCCCTCACTTACATTGTGATATGAACAATCACGTACTGCTGCTGTTCACGTAGTGGCACTGCATCGTAACTGATATTCGTGTGACTGGTCAGTTGCAAGACCAAAGTCTGAAACAGCAGCGGTAACTCTGGACGTATTACCAGCAGAGTTTGGAGCACACTATGAATTAGGAGATTTCTCTTTAAATTATTACGCGTAAATTTAAATAAAGATTATATTGTGGTGTTATTGCGATATGTTTAATTTAACTGACAAATGGTGTGACTATAATTGATGAATATTATTTGTTTATTTTGTAACAATTATATGTGCGCTGTACTGCTAATAATATCATGTTGAAACGGATATTGAAACAGAATTTGTACTGCCAGTAATTCTGACTGCAAAAACTGATCCCTACGGTTTATCCTAAGATACGAGCTATAATTCAAAAGTTCTTAGTTGCATTTCCTTCATCATATTTAGTGGAGCGTGGTTTCAGTGTCGTAACCAGTTCATTGAAAAAAAAAAGAAACCTTTTGCAAATAGCCAATAGTGGGGATTTAAGATTATTGCTGACGAATATATAGATGAAAAGGATAACTAAATCATAGATTAGGTTCATTCTTCTCATTATGATGATTTCGCATGTCTTAATATTTTTGGATTGCATTCTATTCCGTGTTCAATAAATAGTTTCCTAATTTCCAAGTTCAATGTTTTTAACTTACAGCTTTTATTGCTATATTTTACGAAAAACACAAACACATTAATACACATATATTTCCTATTAATTGTTATTTAAGTTGTAAAAGAAAATAATTTACAAGGAGCGCTAAGTGATATCTATTCTGGAAAGAGGGTAGAAAGACAAAATTGTTTGGGAATATATACTTTTTTCTTAATGTGCAATTTCATGTTTTCACGCTTAAACTGAACATTTAATGAGAGGTGATTCATTTTACTTATTTAGATTTTATTTATTTTAGTATGCCAACTACCAATTACCGGTTATACTTGGGTCTACGTTGCACTATACTGTCTTACTGTCTTAGACGCATAAACTATTTGTATTAGCCCCTAAATTTTAAAGTGGATTCGAAATCATTTCGAACTTATATGGTTAAGGAGAAGGTTGAACCCTTGAAATGCTTAACTGAAGATGGAAGTGCCACCTAACCATTCAGCCTTTTCACTCTGTCATTTCTTTACATAAACTTTACAACTGTTTTCCTTTCCGTTTATATTCACCATTCGGTTGATAATTGGATTTGAATTTAAAATATATTTTATATATTACAAATAAATGCATTTTTATGAATTAAACCTTGGTAAGATTTAAGCTAAGTACCCAGCAAACACAAAGATGCCGGGCATCCATCGGGCCTCTGCTGTCAGCCGTCTTGGCCAGTAGCGGCCAGCCGCTATTTGGCCTCGTCGGCTCCGTCAATAAAGTGGTCGTCGTCATAACTGCTGGGCCGGCAGTACGGTCCGCTGTTGACCCAACGCCGGGTGGCCATCAATGTCACATTGTCCGCATGTGGCCCATGTAATTGCCAGTACGTGCCCATATACGGTTATCCATCGGCCCTCTGCCGTTTGGCCGACGATAGCCGCTTTCACCGACGTAGGGCTGGTTATGGTTAATTATTTCTATAAATATTGAATTCATTTTTATGTTAATATTGTATATATTGTTAAAGTTAATATGGAAGTATTGGAAATCCATCAAATTAATACTGAATATATTTTGTGATTCTAAAAGACAATTGTTATCCATGTAATTGTCAAATATCATTAAGTGCATTTTTAGTTCTTAATTATATAAAGATTAAAAAATATGAATTACTAACTCATATTTTAAATCGTTTTTTGACAATGCTATCTAAATTTTATTATTTTAATAATCTAAATTTTATTTAAATAACTTTTATATTCTGTTTTTAAAATATTTTGTTATTACACAGAATTTCATTATTTATAAATTTTTTTAAAAAAAAATTTTTGTGTAAGCAAGTGTCAATTTATTGCTAAAACTGAACTTGAAGGTATAAAAGAAATCCAGTTGTTTTATGATAATTTTATAGAATTATTTTAAAGCACTCACACATATATATATTTTTTTGTATATAAATTAATATTTCATTTTCCAAATCAATTAACTCCATGCAAGAAGATGTTGAGAAAATTGATAAAAAATATAGATTAACATTTTTTATTACTTATAAATATTAATAAAACTAAAGCCATAAATAAGTGATACCTCCTAGTTATAACTAGGAGGTATGTCTAGTGTAAACAATGTACTTCAGGCCGATTTCTGTCGGCTTCATCTGGTGCCCACTGTCTAAACTGAACGACTGATAACTTATCGCCTCATAAATGTCAACTATAAATTCATTAAACTTGTGTTAAATTATTAAAATGGAACATATACAGAAAAAAAAAAGACTGGGAATTTAGCTGAAATAATATAAAAACAATTGAAAAGAAAGAACAGGTTGGCAAATTTAAAGTGAATTGGTGTTTCAAATGTTTAAATTTAATGATGAATTGATGCTTAATCAAAAGGTCCCGAACTTCCAGCAAACTTAAATCTATTTGGATAAACTTAAATTGAAATTATGTTATAGTAATTTAATTCTGGGAAAAATTTTGAAGTTTTAAAGGTATAAGAAAATCAGTGATATTCTTCAACTAAATATCATAAGTTTCAATAATTTGTAGAAGTGTCAATTATAATCAAATATAAATGAAATTGTGTGTGTTGGATATGCTTGACCTTTATATTAAAATATACTTTTCCTTCTTAACTTGTTAAAACAATATCATATTATAAAGGAAAAGGAAAACATTTGGAATATACTCGCAGATCTTATTTTTAAAAATTAAAATTTACCTATTGTTTGCACTATCTTAAAAATAAAATTTTCAAAAGGTAGTTTTTTTTCAATTATTTCACATTTAAAGGAATAATTCTGAAAAATGGACCGTTATAATGTGTTTTTTTATTTTCCTATATTTATGCAGTACGTATGTTGGAAAATTAGTTATGATAAAAAAGACAGAAATTACTAATTAGTATGCACTTTGTTTAGTAAGATAACTATGAACAACTTCATTTCAATAAGTGATATATGATTCTCAGATATAAATCTACTATATACTATAAATGAAGTTTATAGTATTTATAAACTCGTTCTATTTATAGAATACAGTTTATATTATATAAACTGTATTCTATAAACTAGAATTTATGTAACAATCTTATTTTCCTATATTTTTGATATTTATTGATGTTGTGATTTGGAAGATATATGTCTTTTCATGTATGTATTCATGTATTTTCATGTATTTCAAGAAAAATTGGTTCACGTGTCATAAATTATGCGATTATTATTAACTTTACATTCAATTTACAAAGAATATTTATTAAAAAACCTCATTAAACTGCTATCTTAAATAAAAACTAGATTAAGCAAGATAACAGATAAAAATATTTGCAATGAGCCATGCATTAAAATGAATCATGCATAATATTTCGTTCTATAAAATTCTTAATGATTCTGTATTGTAGAACATATACATATTAGAGTAAAGATTATAAGATTCGGTATTGGCTTTGTATTGGATTAATGAACAAATAAATTAAAACTCGTGAAATATTATTTTCATAGAAAATATTTTATGGAATAACAATTTGCTTTTTGGAATTATAAAAGTCATCAATGAAAAGTAAATTTGGTTAGGTTCATTTGTTTGCTGGTAACTCAACTATCAATTTTTGAACATAAGGGCTAATTAGACTGGGATCTATATTTTAAAGCGGATTTTGAACCAATAGAAGCATTCATGCCTAAGGTGGAATTCGAACCCCCGAACTGTTGAACCGAAGGCAAGAGCGCTAACCATTCGGCTGCCAGCTCGAATTGAATTTGGTTAACCAAATTTATTGAAATAAATGAACAAAGGAATAGCTTTATCATAGGTATTTTAAGACTAAGACAACAGAATTGGACTTCCTGTTAGAATTCTAACACATTCATTTTGAACACGACATGGTAATTTAGCTGGTAATGAAAAACAAAGCTATCTTTCAGAACAATATCTCTGCACAATATATGCTTTCGAAATGGAGAACAAAAATTTAACAGCTTATGCATTATAATTTTTTTTAAATATTACCATTGATTTAAGAATAGTCAGAGCATCTTACAGCGCAAAGAAAAACAGTTTATTTTCACAATATTTCATTTCACACATTGGCATCTCAAATATTATGTTAATACGTTGTTAAGTAACAAATGGCAGATCTTACTTCTGATCTCTCTACTTTTTTATACATATGGTAAACATTAACATAGAGAAAAAAAATTGAATTTGTATTTGATATGTTTTTCAATTAAATATTTTAGAACTACAAAATGTTGATACCATTCTTGATGTTCCTGCTTATGATAGTAATTAGATTTAACTGTCATTATATTAGTTGGAGAGCAGAGTTACCAAGTTATTCCATTCACGAAATAACTTGATATAGTAAACCCTTACAATCGGGTATATTTTGATTCTTTGGTGACTTTTTGACACCAAAATAGGTGCAAAGATGTGAGAAACAAGATGGCCTCTACACGAAAGCTATGAAAAGATAGGGTTACTACGATTACTAGAAATTAAAGTTTATCGTCCACATCTCCAAACCAAGTGGTACCCACTTCTACACCAAACTCCTTGCTGTTACTAAATATGTAGTCATGCAATGGGACGTTTGATAAACATTGTTATTATAATTTTTTACCATTAAATGTTATAAACATTGTTGGTTTAAACTTATTATTTTTCTTATCTCTTTAAAAAATCCGTTGAATTCATAATTGGTATCTGATGCTATAATATTTATAATGCAGAAAAGTTCACCTGTCTTATTTAATAAAATATTTTAATTTATCAAAATATTATTCATTTTCAAAATAAAATAAATTTTGTCTAATCATTATAGTTAACATAATTTAAAATGTGTTCATCTGAAGTGTATTAAATATAAACATTCATCTTTCTAACATTTAAGTGAGTAACATAATTTTTTCACTTTTGAGTAGTTAGGTGCAATATCATTTTTCAACATAGATGACAGTTGAATGGTTAACTATTTGGTATTCCATTTAGCAGTTCGTGGACTCATTTCTTACTTCTGGTGACCATATTTGTCTGTTAAAGTCCAATATAAGTAATAGGATATGAGGTAACTAATAAATGCGAACAAAAGAAGGACTTTAGTGCATCTTATGAATCAATTTAAACGAATCATATTTTTTTAAACATGTTATTGTTATCTTTTTTATTTGATATCACAATAAATAAAAAACACAATAAAAAATAACAGATGTTAGAAAGAATTAATTTAAATAATGATTAAGAAATAAAGGTGAAACTAGTTAAAGATTCATCATATAGCAGGATATAATACTTATTTTCTTTTTCATTCATACAAAATGCATTCCCAAAAAATATTAATTAATAAATGTCAGTTATTTATTCCTAATTCAAAAACGCATTTCCCATAAATCGAAAAATAATTACTGTTATTGTGGAAGTATAAACATAAATATATATTATTTTACTAGATATATAATTGTTCATAATACATAGGTGCATATAATATGCTTTTTTATACGTATAAAAAACAGAGTTTTTCACAAATTATCTGCCAGATAGCTTTTAATAAAATATTTAATTTAGATTGCCGGAAGAAAATTAATTCACAATTTATAAAATGTATCTTCATAAAGAATAAAGTGATTACAGTAATTGAAAATAAAGAGATATCATTGTATCTCACATTTTTTTATTTGGCATAGCTCTAACTCGCAAACATATTAATGATATTATTATTACTTTTTTGCATTTAATGTGAGTGATGAAAGAAAATTCTTGAATAATAAGTTTTTAAAAATTAATAAATTCTTCAAATCTATATTATTTTATAGTTTTCCTTACAATTAATTTGAAAGAAGTAAATATTCAAGAACATAGACACATATGAATATTTAATAATATTTATATATTATTTATAATATTTATTTCTATATCCATATCTAAAATCTATCTATCTATTAATATGTATATATATATAAAAGTTTAAAAATACAAATTTACAATCAGTTGCTTTTAATTTCGTTGACCAGAATAATTTAACACGAGTTTAAAGATAGTTTTGGACTATATAAAGGAAGCCAAATTAGTGGTAAGATCATAAATTGATAATTAAATCATTGTCAATCAATTAATAATGAGCAGTTTTATAAAAAAGGTTAAGATTCTCAATTTTTTCAGCCAGCTTTTAAGAAAAATCGTATATTAACATAAGGAATGTACCATGATATTCAAAATTAATCTCGTGTTGCAGGAATAATTGTAAATTTACTTTCTGTGCTTAAATGTTCCGTAGTAATTGCTAAAACTTGTATTAATACTTCTGTTAATATTAATAAATTCATTGAACAAAGTTAAAACTAATACGTAGATTCTACTGAATGCACGTATGAAATTGGTACGTTCTTATGATATTTTCTATATCACAGAATACTATATTTGTTCCAAAAGCTTTCTTTCCTCTCTTAAAGGGATATTTAATGTGTCTTTGTAATTATATATATATATATATATATATATATATATATATATATATATATATATATATATATATATATACATATATATATATATATATATATATATATATATATATATATATATATATATATATATATATATATATATATATATATATATACACAGTACGTACACAGTAGTAGAAGGTATGTACTATAGTATAGTAGATCTATACAATTATAGTTGTAAAAAAATAGATTAAATAGATTTCGGAGGGTCTAATTACTGTATGCATGAAATCGGTGCACTCTGATCCCATTTCCTATATCATAGAATTCTATATTTCTCCAGTAAGTTTTCTTTCTTCTCTTAAATAAATATTTAATGTGATTATGTAATCATATAAACACACACACACACACACACACACACACACACACACACACACACACACACACACACACACACACACACACACACACACACACACACACACACACACACACACACACACACACACACACACACACACACACACACACACACACACACACACACACACACACACACACACACACACACATTGCAATGTGATTTTACTCTTCTAAAATTAATAATTAATCCAACGGTAAAAAATGCTGGTAAGGAAAAAACAAATTTATTAGTTTTATTAATATAAAAAAATAACATATTTTCGAATTGTATGTATTATATTAAAAATTTCAGTTAAAATGTTACATTAACACAAGATAAAGAACTCATAACGTATGTTTCTGTACATTATTTTCTCCTACTGATTTTATATTATGTAGAATCAGTATTTCATATTTTATTGAATTAGTAATGCTTTTAAAATGCTGTTAAAAACTAGAATATATAAAAAACAACTTTTATTATACAGAGAAAAGTAATATGTAATAAAGTAGCTGCCAAAAAGAAAGGAAATACGCACAATACATTAACATGTGATAGGGAAATGTGAGATATTTTTATCAAAAAAAAAAAAATAAATCATTTGATCAACAAAGTCAAAATTTAAAAATGCGTATAACTCTTAACGCTTTGTTTTGTTAAAAAAGAATCTGAAAAACGATAACATGCAGGGAATTATGCAAAATCTTACATTGAGTACATAACAATAAAATTGCCGCTTTATAAAAAGGGAGAATATTGGTTTCAAACTGAAATCCTCTCAAGTCTCTTAGTTTCATTTTTAATGTATATAACACGGAAATGTATGATATGGAAGAATACGTGAGTTTTAAGTCTTTTTTTTCTGTTATGAGGCTTCATACAAATTACATAAACTATGACTTTAAATTTTTTTTACAAAATACTTGAATGCAGTATAATAACTATTTTTAACAGGAAGTATTATATAGACCGAAGTAAATAGTTAAAATTGATTTTCTTAGAGTTATCTCAACGCATATTTCATTTATTCATACAAGAGTTATTGTTATTTTTATCCTACCTTATAATTAAATTAAAAAAACTATTTCGATCTTTAAAGCCTTTTCGTATCTTAGATTACTTAAAATTCAAACTCTCATTTGTTTTGTTCTTCTCAAATTTTTATTCATTATGTTAATTAATTTCACATTCTGTAATATTTTTTAATGAACTAAAATTTGTATACGGATAAAAAATATAAATGTAAAACTTAATAATAATGTTTCCGAAATTCAGAAAACAATGTTATTAAAATGTAACAAATTCTTCCTTCAATGCAACTTGTTTAAATTTGTATTTTTACTAATAAGAGTATGAAATATGTAAAATTAAAATATATTTGCTACAAAATTTGTTTCTTGTACTTATGTAAGGAAAACAATTTTAGTTATATTTTGATATAAAATATGAATATAATATTTTTATTGTAGAAGCTACTGAAATATATAAAAGTTACATGCAAAGTTTTTGTAAAATAATAATAACATTATATAAAAACAATTTCTAAATATGTTATTTAAATATATAATTCCTTTTGATTTAAAAACAGATTCTTTGAAATTTAAGATATTTTATGTAATTTAAAAATGAAAATAATAGGATTTATCATAAGACTTAATATAGTTAATATTATATTACGCACAGAGAAAATTTTTTTAACAGATTATATCATTTTGATCAGGTAAGTTTTAAACTTTTTATGTATTTTCTTACAAAGGATTATGTGTGTACGTTTTCTTTTCATACTACTGCTTGTAACATAAAATTATTTATTTGAAATAAATTAGGAACCTTAACTGCATAATAACATTTTATGTTTACTTACCTATTGCATCAAAGCAGAGTATAAAACCACTGAATTACTTTATTTTTAGAGAAACAGAGTAACACAAACAAGTATATGGGCTTTAAAATTTTGTCTAGACATCGTATTCTAGAAATTTAGAAAAAAAACTCAACATTACCTGCATATATATATATATATATATATATATATATATATATATATATATATATATATATATATATATATATATATATGTCTGTGTGTGTACTTTTTTCGCCTGTTTGTGGTCAATTTTTTTACTTTTTGTTGAAAAAGATGGAATCTGGTTAAAATATTCTGTAATTTAATTTTAATTGAAAATAATTAATTTAATTATCTAAACTTATTTATTTATGAATAGAAAGTAAAAAAATGTTTTTAGCATTTATTTTTAAATCCTCAAAAGTAGTAAATCACGTATTTTCTTTTTTAAAACAAACTTCAATTTATGAAAAATATGAATTTCATTGCGAAGAAAACATTAATTAATCTAAATGTAATAATTTTTACTTTTAATTCAAAACTCAACGAACAATTTTCAAATGATTGTTAATAAAATAAAATAATTAAAAATATATAATGATATTTGATTTGATGCTCTTTTTTAACATTTTTCACGAAGAGAAAATTTATCTAAAAAATTCTTAAGTTTTTTACATTAATTACACTATTTTATTACGGAACCAATATTTTTATTTGTAATTTAAAATCGCTCTATATAATCTTCTAATTTCATCAAAAATAACTTTCTAAAGTAATTAACAAATATTCACTTTTTGCGGTGTAGGAAAAAGAAATTTAATGTATGTAAAATTGTTTTAGTCTGTAGAAAGACATTTTCAATAAATTGAAAATATAGAATCAAAAGATTTTTTTCATTTGTGATAAAATAAATTATGTCAAATGTATTTTACGGCTTTTAAGATTACTTATTAAAATAATGAGAATGCTCTCAACTCATTTTAGTTCAGAAGATATTATGTCACATTTAATATACCAATAGAAACAACAAAGGCTATTTTTTATAGTTATTCGTACAACTTGTAATCAAAAAATATACCAATTCTTACAAAATAAAATTCAAATTCTAATGTTTTCTTGATTTGTTATTATACAATCATATAATGCAATGAAAGAATTATGAATGCTCTTCTCTATTTAAGTTAAATGTCAACTATCTATGATTCCTCAGACATTGAAAGATTTCTCATCTGCCATTCTACAAGTTGTCTAATTATAAGAATAAATTGTTTTATATATTCTTGGATTTTTTAGAACCGGCTTTTAACAGTGAAGCTAAATTGGATCAATGAATGAATTTTTATTTTTACATTTGAAATTTCTATAGCTTATTATCCTAGAATTTGTATAATTGTTAATGAATTTGCATAAAATTTAATTTAAAAAGTGAGCATTGTTAAAATTTTAATTAATTTGCTATAAAAATATTTAGAGTACAATGAACATCAAAAGCAAAATTCAAACATCATGAGTTATATAATTTCAGATCAGGTCTTCTCAACCTTTTTATCTGGCGGACTCTTGTCATTATAGCACACAGTAACTACTAAAATTCAGCTCGAAGCCCATCGGAATTGAAAACTCCATAATGCAAGTGCCATTTTTTTCAATAACTCCACAACTAATCAAGAATTTTTGATTTAATGATGAATGGAAACAACTTTAAACTAACTAAGTTTCCATTAGTCTGAATTTCCACACAATATTCAGGTACTTGCTGTTGGATTTACTCACATTGCTTAACACACTAGGCAGGGCATACTTCTAATTAAGTTGAGGGGAATATGTTGCAAAGAAAAGCATCATTCTTTGGATAACATTTTAATTTTAAGAACAAAAATATCAAAACAAACAGAATTCAATTAATTATCAATTTATAGAAAATGCAAACAAATATCAACAAAATTTTTGGCCCTGGAATATTCACTGCTCATCGACGAACCACAAGGCGTTCTACTTTGCTAGAGATGAGTCTGTAGGAATAATAATAGAATCTTAATGTGAAGGTTGACAGGTTGCTTCTGATGACACAGTTTTGAAAAGTCGGGGTCAATACTTGACAACTGGAGATGGATGTCAGGTTTAGCAACTAGACAGCTTTAGTATTTAGTTTTGGTGCCGGTGTAGATCGAGAATCATGGATTCACACATGTATGTTGTAACAAATGGAAATCGAAAACATTTTGCTTTTTCAACAAGGGGGTAGAATTTTTTGTTTTCTAAACGTATCCAAAAGTGTGAGTAACCATCGCTATTGAAAGTAGATTTCAAAGTTGTGTGTCTGTGGAAATTTACATCGACTACTCATATTCAGTGGACAATTGAATGTTCGGCTTTTTGAATACAGCGAATGGGTTGACCACCCATTCCTATTCCTGTAGCTTCTAACCTTGAGCTTTCGGGAAATAGTCCTCCAACGATGACGTAAAGCTTCGGTGGTGTTCGAGGCTTTCATGAAACAAATTGTTCCCATGCTGCAATGTCTTATCTTTAAAAAAAATCGTTGAGAAGAGGGAAACACTCGACCTCCCCCTCCTCTACACTCTCTGCTTGAAAATTGATTTTCCTCTTGAACGCTCGAACTTTGTCGTTTGCAGTGACTGTTGTTATAGTTTTCCTTTGCAGTAAAGTATTCATTTCGTTCAATATGGAGAATGTATCTGCCAAATAAGGAAGTATGCATTACCACAGTTTTTGTCATTAATTATCTCTGCTAACTTGGTATTATGCTAGTCTAAAAGTAAAGCTAGAACTTTTAAACGTAATTCATATAATCAAGAGAATGCATTCCCACGTGAAAACCACCTTACTTCTGAATTAAGAAGCAGAAAATGTGTGATGAAGGCTTCCCACATCTTCACACAGTATTTTGAAAAGTAATGAGTTCACGGCCGTGATTTTATGTAATTAATAATTCGGACAGATTCATCTAAAACTTTCTTGAAGGATGCAGGCATTTTTTTCGTAGCTAAAGCATGTCTGTAGAGAACACAATAACTACTACTGCAATCTTTCGAGCTGTCTTTTATTTTTGTTACCGCTCTGACCTTTGGACCCGTCACCATCTACGCATACATCGATGCAATTAGACCATGGAATTTCCTTGGTTCTTAAAAAATCGTCCAACAAACGGAATATTTCAGCAACTGTTATATGGGCAGGTAGTGACTTGCACTATAAGAGGTTCTCTTCGAATCATCCCGAATATGTATAACGAACAAAAGTCAATAAAACCTCTAATAACGTCAGTAGATTCATCTATTTGGAGAAAAAATTAATTATGTTGCACGCAAGAAACCAGAGATTTTTCACATCAGTTGACATGTCATATATCAGTCTCTTGACAGTATTGTTTCATAGTGGCTCTGAAGATGTAAAATTTACCGCATTTTCGTCTAACATACTAGAAACAATATCGCTAACACATTGTTTTATGAGAGTTTTCACAATGGTATGAGCTTTGTCTGTCTTTGGTAAGTTATCGGATTACCACCCGATAACTTACCAAAAAAGAAGCTTTTTGTGAGTTTTCAGTGTTTTTGCATGCGTTTATCTGCAGTGTTGAGAAGCAGCTGATTCAGTGATCTTAATAAAATCAATCTTTTAGAATCGAGGTCCGGATGAGCACCCTCAAAATGTCGACGTAATTTAACTGGAACCATTGAATTGTTTGGAACGACAAGCGCGCAAATTACACACTGAGCTTTACCATCCTCTGCCTCTATACAGCCCACTTTTTAAATAACTTTTTTTGTACTCACGCGCTTTTTAGTTATTCCACTTCCGCAGAGTACTGCAACTAATCGAGACCTAGCAGAGTTTTCGCATAATAAACCCGTCTGTGGCACCTTATGTGACTGTTCTTCCTTTGGCCGTCCTTCATCATTAATTTCAACTGGTAGCTTTCCTTGCTCCGAAGGCGATGGAGAAACTGCTAGCTTCTTCAATGATCCCGACTTCAGTCAACGATCCTTGGTGGAAAAAATAAACTGTGCAAAAAGGAAATGGTGCACTCACGAAGGAAGTTCAGCATTGAATGATGTCTCGAGAAAATGATGATGTCCCAGAGTTAACAGAAAATCGAGCTGTGAAGCCTCATCCACCGGCACTACATTACCTGCGGGTCAAAACTTGGGAACCGCAGTTCAAAGGTGCCCACGTATCCCCTATAAAGAGCCGGTGCACACCCTAAGGGGTCCACAGACCACACGTTTGAGCCCCAAACTAGATAAATAAAAGAATTTTATTCCACAATAAATTACACGTGTTCTTCAATGGCATATGTGGAAATTTTAATAAAAACATCAGGTCTAACATTGACATTGTATAATAATTAAGACGCAGTTTTTAACGTTTTTGTCTGAAAAAAGTAATTTTATGTTTTATATGTGTGCGTGTTTTTATTAAAAACAAACTGTTCTATAACACAAATTAAACGCCAAGTAAAAAGAGTGCAAGCAAAAATTATTATATGTACAATGTTTTTAGATCCATGTAGTTATTATATGAATTATTTAATGAATTGTTCTTATATAATTCACTCTATGAAATATATCGTATCATTTAAAAATATATATATATATTATTTTTGTTTTTTTTACGGCAGAAGTTTTTAAGAAATTATTTATTGCCTGCTTTCTTTTAGTTTCATTTCTCATCATTCGTTTTTAGAGGTTGATATTTTCTCCGATTTTATAAATAAAATGCTTTCTGTTTAAAGTTAATAAAATCTGGCATTTAAAATTTGGAATAATTTTGATCTTCATTCATACAAATACTTTCCAAATATTTTTAGTATTAATAAATTTTAATCTAACAATATTTTAACATAAATATATATACTGTCATCTTTTTGAAAAAAATCTTAATTTTAAAGTTTACCAAAAATACTGGCTTTACAATTAAAGATGAAATACTGTTTTACAATTGTAAACTCTAGATAATCTCTATATTTATATGTCTTGAAATTTAGATTGCATATCCTAAATAATTCAACTCATAATATTTGTAACATTGAAGTTAAAAACTCCAAATTTTTTTTTTTTAATTTTAAAGACAAGTCAGTGCATTTTATTACGTATGTTTAGAGATTCGTTTTATATTCAGAGCTCTTGCTAAATTTATAGTTTTATAGTCTACAGAAACTTCAATATGTTTGTGTGCAATATGTTTGTACAAAATACAATATCTTTGTGCATGTATTTTTGTGCTAAAAATAAAGTTCATTACTAGCTAAGGAAAAAAAAAACTGGCAAACAGTGGTTGCGCTGGAAGAAAGAAGAATCGGTTGAGTAGAAATTCCTCTCACGTTTGCTTCCTGGGGTGTATTTCTTCTCAGCAATTCTTTATCCCGTTTTAGAACTCCCGGAATTCCGAAACGCTGAATTGCACCCAATTACGCAACATTGGACGTATCCTCCATCGCATACAAACGCCTTATTGTAAACAAGGTTTGCTGTAAGTCGAAATCTAGCCATTCGTTCATTGCTCGGGGAGTAAAAGAGAGAAGAAGTTACGTGTGCTTAGGAAGAGAAATTCCCTGTCAAATCCAATAAAAATATCTGTGAAATGACTACCTTAGCAATTATAGAACGGAGTGTCAGCTGTTGAATTTTATGTTTTTTAAGGGCAGTAAAATATTTCATACGTAACATATTTTAAATGTTTAACGGAAAATGTACATCTATAGCAAATCTCTCTAAAAATCGTCTTGCTTAAAAACATGATAATATTTGGATAGTATAGCATGCCAAATGGTATCCTTTTTATATTATTGATTTAGCCAATTCATATGTATAATTTATAAAGATGTAAAAAATAGGTACACGGAATACTTATCATTTTTGCGAAATTAATAGTAATAGCATGTTATAATCAATGCGAAGTTTTCCCTATTTCTTAAATTATGTTTTTCGTGTTTGATAATGTGAATATAATATTCATTTATTTCTTAGCACGAAATTTTTTTTTAAAAATAAAAATAATTTTTATTTATTTTATTATCTAGAGAAATTTAAATATACAAGAATAAAAAATTCGTCTTGAGAAAAGTTAAAGTGAGTTACGCAATCAAGATGAAAATATTTGTTAAATTAATTTTAAGAGTTATTTAATTCTTTTGTTTCAACGCAACATTATTTAAATTGAATTATGTTCATATTTACTACAAAACCAGTTTTGTTTTTTGATTCTTAATTTATAGATTAAATAGTTTTTTTATTTTCTATTATTATTTTATTTATTTATTTTTTATTATTAATTATTAAATTATATATGATAAACTATTTAATATTCATAATAATATTTTTATAATAATATTATGTTTTTTATATTTATTATAATAATAACAATATTTATAATACTAATAAATAAAAATAAAATAATTATGTATTATAAATTATTAAATTATATAAATAAAAAAATTAATTCCTTGTCAACTTTAAATAATTGCTATTAAGTTGCTGTTAGAGAGTTTTTGGCTAAATTAGAAAAAAAAATTATTTAAAATGCACATTAGCTAATATCCCAAGTTAAAAAAATATATTGATTTGTAATTTAAAATAAGATGATAAACTTATTTTGTTAATTCATAAACTTACTCTAATTTCACATCTTTCTGCTGAAACAATTTCTTAAAAAATATTTCATTGAAATGAAAGACATATTTAAAAATATAGAAAGTATCCAATCATTAGATTTATTTTTATGTTTCAATATATGAGCTTAAAAGTTTTTGAACGCTCCCGAATAAAATTTTTAAAATTTATTTAAAATTCCATTCTGAGCAAGTAGTAATAGAATTTGAGACTTTCATTCTTATAATTTTCAATTTTTTTAAAAAAACTTATTCTATTTGAAATCCTGCATTTAAAATAAAGTTTCATTTGTACATTTTTATTATTCTGTTATTTATAAATTATATAATATCTTTTTCTTTTCTTGATCTGAAATGAAAATTCTTAAAGAGAAGTTAAAACCATAATATACAAAAAAACGTCACAATTTAAAGAAATTAATAATATTAACAAGATAATTATTAATTTAATAACGAATAATATAAACAAGATAAGTTAAAGCAGCTAACTACCTCAGACACCAATGTATAAATCTGTCTTAATTCATATAAAATGATAAGGTTTTCTCATATTATTTTAAAATATCTTCTATTAAAGTTGCACTTCCTATTAATTTTTGAGGATGGAAGGTTGATATATGCATCAATGGTTTATTGGGGAGTAATAATATTCTTTATTAAAATACAATACAAAATATGAAGCCTCATAGAACATTAAACCTCATAGTTACATAAGCTGATTAAATCATGGTAAGTGTTTTAAATTAATTAAATTTAATTATATTTAAATTTAATTATTTGATGTATGTTTATGTATATTATATATATAGTAATTATTAAAATATTGATAACCAATGGTATAAAATAATAAAAAAAATTAAATTTTCTCAGTTCTTGATATAATGTTGCAAAATTTATCAGTATTATTAAAGCAAAACTTTAATTTAACTTTAACTTTAAATAAGCAAAACTTAAAGGCTTCATATTATGTGTTCTGCAAGGATATTATTATATTCAGATACATTAAATTTAAATCCCTAATGAAGGAGAAGTTTTAAAATTCCTGTAAGCAACATGAAAAAAGAAATATTAAACTTAAATAATACTTTAGTAATGTTCTTGTTTAGTTAGAGTATAATAAAAAGAAAATATTTTGGCAAATTCATAGAAATATTATGTTATGAATTTAATCAGAAAAATATATTTATTGTCAGAAAATTATTTTTCGAACCGAAAAATTAATTTTGCAGAGTTAAATATTTTGTTAATTTCATCTTTCTTCTTCCTCTGTGTATATATTAAAATTATTTACTTGAAATTAATTGGACTTCATTTTGTTTTTCTTGTTCAGTGAAGTATATTTTATTTTAATAATCGAATATTCTTTCTTATCAATACACTAAAGAGTGTGAGTTTAACCAGAGTCATAATGCAAGAAGTTGTAAAATATATCACAGCAAAAAATAAAGTTAACAAAAAGGAAGAAAATTCTGAAGAAGAATTAAATGAAGTGAATAATTGCTTCTTGAAATTGCTAATTAACGAATTTTTTCCAACTCAAACTGAAGTTTGTTCTCCCTGCTGATCTCAAATGCTTTTTAATTAAGGGATTTAACAGGAAATTTCCTTCTTGTTCATTTGCAATGCAAATTAATCCTTGATTTAGTTACAAAACACTGCAGAATTTTTTTGGCTCATTTTTTTAGAGAAAATTAAAATTTAAAGTAAAATGTAATAAAAAAGCAAACTATCACTTAGAACGCATGTTTTAAATGTTTAAATGTTCAAATTTATTTCATATCTAGCTTAAGGATTTGAAAATTTTTTTCTATAATTTTTTAATAAATATCATGAATGAAATACAAAGTATTATGTTAATTTAATAATTAAAAGTAATTATCATCATTATTTAGTAGAAATTAGATTACATTTTACCAATATAAAACATTTTTTACACAGTGATGTAATATCATGTATGCTAATATAATATTCATTTAAAATTATCATTTGAAATTAATATCATTTTATTCATTTAAAATTAATAATTTAAAATTAAAATTAATTAATGAAATATCATTTAAAATTATTTTAAAATATAATTTCCCTTATTATAATTCAGTAACATCATTATATACATTTTGCAATTTACATCTTCAAATTTCAACGACACTCACATAACAAAACTAAATGTTCATTCAGCTTCAACTACTTAAGGCATTTAAAAAACATAATCTTATGTAATTGTTTGAAAATTTTAAATGAGTAACAGCTGATATTGACGTATAAGTTTTGTAAAAATAGTAACTTCATATTCAAATTTAAAAAAATGAAAGTTATTGTTAAAAAAGTTATCCAATAGTTTTCAACATTTACTTACTCCCCTTCATTTTTATTTTAAACCGAATTAGCGAAGACAAAATCACGGATTGATTTTGTTCGATATCAGAACATTTTACATGATTTAAACTTTAAAGGTCCGTCCTGTAAAGATCTATTTATAACAGTACAAAAATCCATAGTGGTGTAATTCTTAATCTTCCTTGAGAATGACATTATTAAGCTCCGTGTGTGTGTGTGTGTGTGTGTGTGTGTGTGATATATATATATATATATATATATATATATATATATATATATATATATATATATATATATATATATAGTATATATATATACTAATTAATTGGTTACCTTTTGATTAAATATTATTGCAAAAATATGTAACAACAAATTATAATTATTATCACAAAAATAATTTTATTTGATGCAATAATTTTTTGCATAAATAGAAATTTATTTAAGTGTATTTTTTAACCATTTTTGAAATATATTTTCATACATTGAAATTAATTTGTTTAAACATTTCAATCAAATACATTTTTAAATTCTTCAATTAACTACATTTTTTAAACTTATTGCTCAACAACAATCATCCTCATTTTGTTTTTTTTTTCTATTTTTTAGAAAGTTAAACAAAATCAATCGGACACTCCCTATTAACATTTGTTTATTTAAAATTACTATCTAGAATTACACATTACAACTTGCGCTAAATGATTTACTATGATTCTAAAAGCATTGGAAGATGTAAGAACTAGTAATATAAAAAACATATATTAAGAAATCATTGTATTAGAACTTTAAATACGATTTCCACAATTAAATCCAAAATGTTGAAAAGTTTACATATGAAATAGATACTTTGAATAAATATTAAATATTATTAGAAAAATATACGTCTTTTTTATGTATTTAGAGCACGTATTTAACTTTTAAATATTTGAGTAATTCTAAAACATATATGCAGAAAATTAGATATAGTTTGTACTAATAATTTTATTTTATAAGTCTGTTGCATACAACTTCAAACAGTAATGGTTAACATAGCTTATAATAGTTAACATAAGTTGTATGCGAAACCTTATTTTATTCAAAGCAATCCAATGATTAACTATTTCTCGTTGAAAAATTTTAATAAGTGGATTATGTTTCATAAATGAGTGCAATAGTGTAGACATTACCTAGATCTCAAACAACATCAATTGCATCTAATGCTTTCAAAATAGTATATCCCGTAATTATTGACAATAGTTGTATATGCAAAGTAAATAAAGAAACAAATGGAAATCAATCATTTTTCTAATTTTTTACGATTCTCATGTTATAATTTAGTAAAACAAACGAAAAAAAATATCTTGCCATAAAATGAAAAAAAAAATATTGAGAGAAAGAAATCCCTCAAATGAAAGAAATCTTAACGGAACTGAAGTGAAACAAAAGGCAGGTAATAAATTGGAAATGGTGAAAATGAAGGAATAAAAAAACATAGAATGCCAAGAAAACCCACGAGAACTTTTCAATGTTTCGAACTATACCGTTTGTATTTTTCTGTCTTCCAAATAATTACACCGATTTGTTTCGCTTGCTTTCTTCAAAGGTAATTTTTTTCTTATGCCTGAAAGAAAGAGTTTTTAATGGCAGAAGTGAATGCTTTATTATGGATTGCGTTTTTGTTTTCAGAATACATTCTATTGACTTTGTTAGAAATTAAAAATGGTGTTTTTTGCAATGTCTTTATTTATGAGCCATAAATTATTCATTGTAAAACTAAGCCAAATACAAAATATTATTTATTTTTATAAATAGAAGCATAATCGTTAATTAAGTGTTCTTGTTTTATGCAAAATGTTATCTTTCTGTCGTTAAATATAGTTATATTTTTAAACAGAAACATTTACGTATTGGCAAGAAACACATGTAAAAGACTTTAGCATAGGATTTATTGGTTTACATAACTATTTAGATAAAGAAAGATGTATAAAGTTAACAAATTTGAGAAATAATTAATCCCTTTTAAGTTCATAAATTTTTGATTTTTGTCTTAATTTGTTTATTATTATGGGACGAGAATAAATAATTGAAACTCTTATTCTTTATATATATATATATATATATATATATATATATATATATATATATATATATATATATATATATATATATATATATATATATATATATATATATATATATATATATATATATAAATATAAATGCAAAATCAGATGTATAGCCAAAAGCACAAGAATACATAAAATTTTAAGTTTTAAGTTTAGCAGTACATTTAGCGCAAAAGCAGCTAGAATAGTATTACTAAGATATAGTTAATAGTATAATTTATAAAATATGCAGTGAATATATAGATGAAGCTGGGCATATTGGTACTTTATTCCATTTATATTTATCTTTCTTTAAAGTGTTTTCAATGTAATTCTTTTCATTGTATTTTTTTCAATGCGTTATTTTCCATTTGATATTTCAATATATCGTTTTCCATTTAATTTTTCAATGTATTATTTTCTATTTGTCATTTTTCATTGTATTTTGTTTCATTATATTATATTCATTGCATATTTTATAAATTATACAATTAACTATATATATATATATGTATATATATATGAGTATAATGACTATTATAATAATAAAATACTATTATAATAAACATTCAGCATTCAGTTTTATACAATAAATAAGACTGAAATTCTAGTTTTGAAACAATTAAAAAATCCACTACATTTAGTTGTAAAATTTGTATTTATAAATCGAAATAATTAGAAGGAAGTATAATCAATTATCAATTAAATTTTTAAATGTATTTACTATGTGATAATGCAACTATCTAAATCTGCTACTTTTCAGATAATTATATTCTCGAATTCTGCTGTATTGCAAGGGTTACTGTAAGTCATATAAATATGTATAGCACGCCTATTTCTAATAATTAGCAGTTTTTTGTAGATTTAGCTGTCATCATTTTGAAGAGAATCAATTTATACAAGGTCCTTATAAATATTCTTTTAATTTTGCATTTGTATTTTTAATACTTAAATGATTTACGTTTTATTATATATAATTTTAGTTATTTTTATTTTATTTATTAATTTTATGATTAGTAATTTCATTATTAGTTTATGATTAACTTTTATTAGTTTTATTTAATTTTTAATAGAGAATTTCAGAATAATAAGAAAGGATAACCGTCTGTACTAAAAAAACGTATTTAAATTGCTGTTGTCGTTAAGAAAGAAACCAATTTCTCTTTTTCAACTTTATTTTCTTACAAAATTTTAAGTTCAATTTGAATATATTATGCAAGTGAATCTATTTTGAAACTTCATTAGAAAGCTTATAATTAATTCTTGCGTAAATAAGGGAAATAACAGCATTGTAATTTTGGAAAATAATCTCAAAAAATATGAAATGTTCTCATCATGAAAGTGAAAGTTTTGTTAAAATTTTAAAATGTAATTTGAAATTTTTTTATCTTTGTTATGTAAATTTTTTCCATCATATAATTATAGTTAACGAAAATGAAAATAGTTTGCTAATAGCTTTTCAATCAGTTTAGAGGAATTTATTTTAAAAATTATACCACTGCTATATTTTTAAATTTCTCTTTACAGGAACTTATAAATTTATTTTTATTACTTAATGTTTATATGATCATATACTGACATCAATTAATTTTTACACAAATACCTGAAAGCTTTATAATTTTCCAATATAAGCTTGCAAATAGGCTTAAAGAGTTTCTTTTATTTCAAATGCCAAGTTTATTATTTGTTTGGTTTGCTTCTTAAGCGTCTACATTTTGTGTTATTAATACTCAATATGTCATATTAAATACAGTATAAGAAAAATTACATAAATGAAAAGTTGCATTAATTATTTAGCAGGTGAGTGTTTTTAAATAGTACTTTTATATTAAATATTATTCATAATAAACGAAATAAAATAATTGAAATCCAATTAATAATTTACTCGACAAAGTTTGTTTAAAAAGAGCTATCCGTACTGTAAAATTTTAAAAGAAATACAAATAAATCTTCTGTTGTATTCATTTGCAAAACACAAATAAAGCAAACAATTTTTAAACTATTCAATTAAATATTTAGAGATTATCAATGCAATGAATGAAATTTATTTTCAGCATATTTTCAACAAAATTTAAGGTTTATTACCTCAGCCATTATATTTCATAAATGATTTTTCATTTATTATTATAAATAAACTACTTGCTTGGTAGTTTCCGAAAAAAACATATCATCAATATAAGGAACAGTTTCCATAATTGTCTAAATATATTTGATAGCTGTTTATAAAGTATTTTACAGTGATTAGAAGTTTGCAGTAAATACAAGCAAACAAGAGAGTTTTGAGAGAAACTCGGAGTTTCATAAATATTTAATTGTATTTTATTTAAGTACTGTTTAATGCTATAATTTAGTAAAGATTATAAAAGAAATATTTTTGTTGTGAAATTAACAATTAACTTAAGTACATTTATCTATTAATCAAATCTTAGAACCATATCTACTTTCGATTGTACAAAGTTGCGAGGAATAAAATAGTCACCAGTAAAATTAATACATTGTTGAATGTGATATAATTTTATTATAAATAAATTAAATAATTTAATCTTAAAATAATGTTTATGGGATTGGGTATTACGTATAAAGTGATTATATTATATTTAACTTAATGAAAAAAATGAAGCTTATAATGATGAGATGAAGTATCATGTTTGCTCTTTTATAATAAAATAAATATTTTATCTATGTAAAACTTTAAATAATAAAACATTAATTATGATTAAATGCTTTTAAATGGACTTTATATTATATGACTGTATTATTTAAGAACAATTTAATAATACACTACTGGCCATTAAAATTGCTACACAAGAAAAGCGGCACACCACATACGTGAAATTTTCATGACAGGTAGAACTTGCTGTGATATGCAAATAATAAGATTTTCAGTGCATTCATACAATGCAGGCGACAGTAGCGCCATCTACAATGTGTATAAAGCCAGAGATTTGACAGCAGTTTTCTCATACTCAATTTCCGTTTCAACGTTGTTTTCGGCAAAGAAAGTTGTTGTAATGCCTCGTGTAAGAAGAAGAAATGCCTATCAGCACGTGTCTGACTTTGATCAAGGAAGGATTATAGCCTACCGGGATTGCGGTTTATCGTACCGCAATATTGCTGCTCGCGTCGGTCGAGACTTCATGACTGCCAGCAGAATATGGAATCGATGGGTTCAAGACAATCATACGGAACATCATGCAGGATCTCAGTGACCCTCCATCACTAACAGCAGAGAAGACAGACATCTTATCCGCATGGTCACAAGGGATCATACAGCCACGTTACGAACCCTGAGTCGAGAAATGGAGTCATTTGCAAGGCAACAAGTTTCTGCTCGAACAGTTCGACGACGTTTGCAGCAGCATGGATTGTCTGCACGGCGACCATGGCTTCGGCTACCATTGACGCTGCGTCACAGACAGGAGCGCCTTCAATGGTGTGATCAGCGACGAACCTGGACGCGGGAATGGCATCACGTCATCTTTACAGATGAATCTTGGTTCTCTATACAGGACCATGATGGCCGCATCCGTGTTTGGAGGCATCGTGGAGAACACGCATTGCCAGCTTGCATTGGACATCGCCATACTGGCCCATCTGCTGGAGTGATGGTATGGGGTGCCATTGGATACACGTCTCGATCACGTCTTGTTCGCATTACCGGCACTTTGAACAGCAACCGTTACATTTCCGATGTGTTAAGGCCCGTGGCTCTGCCCTATCTTCGAGGTCTTCCCTAATGCTTTGTTTCAATAGGATAATGCACGACTGCATGTTGCCCGTACTGTTCTGAACTTCCTTGATACAGAACAGGTTTCGACTGTTACCCTGGCCAGCACGTTCTCCTGATCTGTCACCAATTGAGAACATGTGGTCAATGGTTGCCGAGCGATTGGCACGCCATCACTCACCATCTACTACTGTCGATGAACTGTGGCATAGTGTTGAAACTGCATGGACTGAGATCCCCGTACATGCCATACAATCTCTGTTTGACTCCATGCCTAGGCGGATAAATGCTGTTATTGCAGCCAGAGGTGGCTGCTCTGGGTTCTGATTTCTCAAGATCTATACATCCTAATTTCCAGTAAATCTAATCACTTGTTCTTTCCACTATAATGTATGTGTCCAATAAATATCGTTCTGTTATCTGCATTCCTTCTTGGTGTAGCAATTTTAATGGCCAGTAGTGTAGTTAAGTTTGTTTGTTTGTTTGGATATATTGGATTGATAATATGTTTGGAAGTTTTAAAACATGTAAGATTAAATTAAATTTTTCTTATACCTTTGAAAATATTTGAATTGTTACAATTTTATATTTCTTTTAAATTCATAATAAATTATTTATCATTTATTAAATAATGCTGAAGAAAGTCATGAAAATATTCCGCAATCTACTTTCACCAATTGTTTAGAAAGTTTTAATCTGCCATTAAATTTAAGCGAATATGCGATGCTTTGCTTTGATAAATTTCAAATTTAAAATATCGTATTTATTTCTTATAAAATTGTCATGTTTAGTAAAAAATATGATAAAATATATAGAAAATTTATTATTTTTCGTTAATTTTCCCATAGAATTTTGTTGTTTCCTTGTATTATATCTTGTTATGAATTGTTTATACGAACTGAATTCACATGACAGAAAGCAATTTAAGTTAATAACTGAGCCAAATTAAATTTATTTTTCAATTCATATACACGCGCGAGAAAACAGAACTTGATATGTATATATTTAAATTAAATATAGTTATGAACCTCACCCAAACAAATATAGGTCTATGACTCAAGATGAAATATTATTTAATTAATATTTACAATATATTTGGCTATAAATTACATTCTAAATAATCATGGAATGTTATTAGCAAACTATAGAAAAAAATGGAGAATGTTTTTTATCATTATTAAATATTTTAGTTTGTTCGTTAATCTATAATGACAAATTATTACTTTTAATTAATTAAATATGAAGTTATTGATGTGAAACAGTTTTAGTTATTAGAAAAAATACTCCCAGACATTAAATATAAAGTAATTAATCATTGTGGACATTTTTAGAGAAAACAAACTGAAATTCGAATCGTTATTAAAGAAAAATAAATTCATAATATGCATATTTTTAAAACTATATAATCAAATGATTCGAGTAGAAATGTGAAGATTTCCAAGCAATTTTCTTTGTTTGAGTGGAAAACATTTAACTTTCGTTATAAATACAACAAATTTCCATTTAAATATGTTATCGTATTCTTAACTTTAATATTCAAGTGAATAAAAGTCAAATTTTATGATATAAAAATTATTACATTAAAATAGGCTTTAATTTAGGGATAGAAATAACTGAAATGATTTAATTTTTTTTAAATAAAGAATACACACTACCTACACTTCATATTAAATAACAAAAAGAACAATTTATGCAAACTAAATTTTTTTTATTTGGTAAGAAATTAACAAGAATCATTACCTTTACACTTGCATTCAGAATTAAGAGAATTTGCATATTTTGTCAAGTCCTGATAAATAAAGAGTTTTGTTTAACGTCCAGCATCTTGTTGAATTTATGGAAACAGTTCCAAGAGACCAGATCTATTCAGATAAAACATGGTAAAAGTCACCTAAGAACCACTACGGCAGGAGATGATAATCATTTCTCAAACCTTGCGAAAAACGTTCTTATAAAGAATTACAAAATAATAACTTCAAGATAAAGATGTAGATCATGTACGACGAATACATAAGCGTACATGGATGTGCGTGGAAGGTGGCAATAATATACAGGTGGGTTATAAAACACGCTTTTCATTCGCTAGAACATCTGGACGAACGTTCTGGTGCGTGCCTTTATTCAGCAATCGATTAAACCCAAATTGTAACAATAACAATGAATATTAACCAACAGTTAGATGATGGAATGAGATGGTGAAGTGAGACTCGAAGCAGGCCAGTCTCAAGTCCAGATAAAAAAAGAATTTAGTTTAACATCTAGTATCTTATTGAATTCATGGAAACAGTTCCAAGAGACCAGATCTATTCAGATAAAACATGGTAAAAATCACCTAAGAACCACTACGGCAGGAGATGATAATCATTTCTCAAACCTTGCGAAAAACGTTCTTATAAAGAATTACAAAATAATAACTTCAAGTTAAAGATGTAGATCATGTACGACGAATACATAAGCGTACATGCATGTGCGTGGGAGGTGGCAATAATATACAGGTGGGTTATAAAACACGCTTTTCGTTCGTTAGAACATCTGGACGAATGTTCTGGTGCGTGCTTTTATTCAGCAATCGATTAAACCCAAATTGTAACAATAACAATGAATATTAACCAACAGTTAGATGATGGAATGAGATGGTGAAGTGAGATTCGAAGCAGGCCAGTCTCAAGTCCAGATAAATAAAGAAATTAGTTTAACGTCCAACGTCTTGTTGAATTTCTGGAAACAGTTCCAAGAGACCAGATCTATTGAGAGAAAACCTGGGCAAGGTCACCTAAGAACCACTACTGCCAGAGATGATCATCACTTGTCTAACCTAGCGAGGCATAATAGGGATGCCACAGATTCTTAGCTCTCTCATGACTTGCACAAGGCCTCGGAAATCCGAAATTCACGTTTTGACTCTTTTCAGGAGACGTTATGAGAAAGGATCGCTGTAGAAAGACCTGTGATTTGAGTCCTGCTCATTTATGCGCACAAGAGAGTTCATTCAGCATTGCTCAGAGAACGGGGCTATTGGAGTACGGATCAAGGAACAGCCGTTTTCTTCAGTGATGTTTGCCTATTTCAGTTTAACCACAGATCCCAAACGTTAGTTCATATGTAGAGAACTAGGGACCCAGCACCTGTTGTTCATTGTCCACGAAGTTGACCATTATGGTGGCAAAGGTTTAATTGTATGCTCAAGCATAATGTTAAATAAATATATACTCTCCCGTATCTTATGTAACCCGTATGAATATATACTCTCCGACATAGACAGCATGAATGCTTTGAGGTACAGAGATGTGGTCTTGAAGTACTTTTCAGTTGCTCAGTTGGCGATGAATTACTTTTATTGGACGATAACATAAAGCTATTCTGGTCCACGAATTTCTAGAAAGTGAGACTATTCACCGTATGGATTGGTGAAGATCTCAAGACATCAACTCTGTAAAGCATATCTGGGATACTCTGTGCAGAACACTTGTAACTCTCAATCCCCCTCTATCCAAAGCACGAGAACAGCTTTGCGGAACTAGTCTTAATGCCTTATAAATCATAAACTGACTTATTTCAAGTAAGGAATCATTAGGTGAGTCCTGTATATTTTAAGAGGGGACCATACCCATATATGCACATTTTATTTTTCTATTCTGCAACCAGTGTTGTAGGCCTTCCGAACCAAATGTGTATTTCTCACGATCATGTATGTTTTTTATAACTGTTTCATGTTTATATTGTAATGTATCAATATATACATATCAGATTTCCTTAAGATCAGTTCAGTACTTCATATGAGATAATTGACCAAATCTGAAAATTTTCTTAATTTTTAGCGCCAGTGTTAAGATTATTTACTTGTTATGTAGCAAAACAATTTATTTTTATGTGTAATGACTGAACATAGCATATGTTTGCACTTATGTTTTTTTCTATTTAATGATTAATTTAAAAAGTCTGCTGCTAAAGTTTTTTATGGACAATTTTCATAGTTAAATACTTTCTTTTTAACTGTAATGATGAATGAAATTAAAACTGTCAGTTAAATTTAAAATATGAATGATCTTAAAAACATGTTGTAACCAAACCCACAATAATGGTTTTACTGTCAAGAAAATCAGCAAATTCTGCATTGTGAAAACTTGTGTTGTGCCAAGTTATATGCAAATTTATCTTTCAAATGTACGCGATTATGAAATTTAAATAACTGATTCTTATTTGGAAATGTTGTATCTGTATTAAAATTAATGGGTCGATTTATTATTAATTGCACTTTTAATATAAGCACTCATGTGACTAATATATTTTAAGTACATTTCAAACTTCAAAGCGCAATCAGAAAAGGTACTGATACATACATAAAACTTTGTAAGTGGAAAAGAAACTGAAATTGGTCAAACATTTATTTTTCCATTTACCTTGAACCTACTAATAAAAATTAAAAATTTGAATGGTTATGGAATTCCAATCATTGACTCAGTAAAAAATAATCTTTATCAACATTAATTGTTCTATTTATTATAAAACAAAGCAATATTCTAAATATTTATTTTATTATTAAATTAAATACTTTAAAGAAAAGCATGTTAAATCAAGTTTATCTTATGTGCTCGTTTAACCATTGTGTTGTTTGAAACTTCAACTTCTTATACTAGAAAATTGTATTAAAACACGTCTATAAATCTTTGTATGTAAGCAGCATCTACAGAATCGGATAATTTATGCCAAAATGAATAATATAAAATGAAAAAATATCAAGCACTTATCCATTTTTACAAAACCATGTGAATGGAACATAAGTGATTATGAAATTCAAAGATTTTTCTCTTAATGAAAACACTATGTTGACATTTTTTTGTTCAGTTCATATAAGCTGACAGATATTTAATATGTTTATGGTAAAAATAAAGGTTTGTAGAAAATACAAGTATAATGACGCAATCTTAACATAAAAATTTCCGCGATTATATGAAATAAAACAACTCGTAAAATTGTTTTTATATTAAATATAATGACACCATATATTATAAAATGGACCCTTAACACTATCCCAGGTAATTGTATTTTAAAAGACAAATAATTTAAGAATAACGAGAGTAGTATCTTCATGTTAAGTGTTCTGATGGTGGTCTTATATATTATTCACGTTACAAGCTGCAAACCTCTGTAAAAAACGTATTAAAACGCATGCAAAAACTTTGCATGTAGCCATTACTCATTAAAACAAAGCTTACTTTCAAAAATGATCAATTCAACGGATAAATATCATGGGTTAATCAGACAATTTTTTCTTTTTTACAAATCTACGAATGGGACATAAGAATTTCTATGAATATTCATACAATTGAATATCAGCTGATAAAAACAATCTATAGTAAAATGACCTGGTTTATATTTATTATAAATTGCATATGTGACACATTTCTACGAATTCCTTTTTAGTAAAAATAAATCTTAATAATTTTTTCCATCTATTTTATTTGTTGTTGTTTTTACTAACGACACTTGGACAAGCCAAGCTCGCTATGCCTTGCGAATGAATGCATAGTGAGCTATGCGAATAAAAGTCAGTTGGGAGCGTCTTTCGTTTAATCAGAGCACCATGAAGGTGAAAGTGCGACTTTGCTCTACAGAACATGCCATAGCTACCCGTTTATAGGGTAGGCAACCATTCACACCTCATTCATACAAGGAAAGGACAAGGACAGTATAGATAGAGAGTAAGTATATCCATGCCCGAACCGGGATTCAAACCCAAGACATCCTTATCCGCAGTCAGGCACGCTGACCACTAGACAAGTTGGGCGGCTCTACTTTATTTAACTCACTCCTATGGTAAATTCATTGCTAAGCAAAATTTTTACATTTAGTAATAACAGTCAGACTATTGTGATATTATGTATCCCTAAAATTTTATATGGAGGCTTTATCTAAAGAAACAAAGATACTTACCTTCGAAAAGAATCATTCCAAGGACAGAAAGTCTAGAATGGTCAAATATATCTTTTTAATTTATACAGATCAATGAATGAGATTCAGAAATTTTCACTATTATTAAACTGAAACAATTGACTTAAGCTTAATAAAAACAATCTATTTCAATATTTAATGCCTTATTTATTACACACACAATCCTTTACACAGCTCTGTTGCTATAGAGTAATTATTTTCTCGTAAAATTAATTAAAGAAATAAATTATATGAGAAAAAATGTGACGCATCAAGTTTGCTTTACGTGCTCCTATGGTTAATATATTTTTATTCTTGTTTTAATTTTCAAATCCTCTGTCAAATAAAAAGCATTAAAACACTGGCGAACAAGGCTTTACTTTCTGAAAACAAAGATACTTTCCTCTAAAATAATTTATCCCTATAAACAGAACATCTTTAAAAAGTCAATAATTTATTTTCATTTTTATAGAAATCAACAAATGGGATCTAAATTATTGCTCTCATAAGATTCAAACTATTTTTCTAACTCAGTAAAACTTTATCTAAATTTCATATATACCTTTATTCTAAACCGCATCAATAGCAATAATCTATAAATTAATTATTTTTTATTATGGAAAACATTGTTAAGAGAAAAAACGTGTTTTATCAAGTTCTCTTTACATGAAGTATAACTTAAAAATATTTGAATTGATGGAATCCTATCAAGTTCATATTATTAATTATTAAATGATTTGTCTATGTTAAAATTAATGGGTTTATTTATTATAAAACGTAATCCTGACACTATTTTGGCTGTTTATTTCAATTCAAGCCGCCCATCTTGTCTAGTGGTCAGTGTGCTTGACTGCGGATAAGGAGGTCCTGGATTTGAATCTTGGTTCGGGCATGGATGTCTTCTCTCTCTATCTATCCTGTCTTTGTCCTTTCCTTGTATGAATGAGGTGTGAATGGTTGCCTACCATATAAACAGGTACCTATGGCATGTGTGTACTGAAGAAGTTCGGACTCCACACCAAATAATATTCAGTTGGAAAAGTGGAGCAGCGCACCCCATATTGTCAGCCTGGCTGGCACACGACAACAACAAAAACATTTCAATTCAAAAAGTAACTAAGTCGAAAATAAATCTGTTATATAATGTTTGCCTTATATTTTCTTATACAGTACTTCATTATTTGAATAAGGTTCAAACTTCTCTGCCAAATAAACATATTAAAGTAGAAGAATAAAAATTTCTATGTAAACTTTTACCATCGAAACTTTTCCCAAAATATCATCCACCTGTACAGAAAATCTAGAAGCGTCAAATATTTAATTTTCTTTTTCTACAGACACTCATGGTATTACGAAATTTGTGCAATTATGAAATTCAATGATTTGCTCTTAAATTCACTAAAATTCTTGGGTTCATTTGTTATAAATGTCTCTATGAATACTTGACACAATTTTAGGCATTTACAATTACTATGAAAACATGTGTTATCGTGTTAAAAGTTCGCTTTACATGACATTTGATTAAAAAAATTCTGCATTATATATATATATATATATATATATATATATATATATATATATATATATATATATATATATATATATATATATATTGTTACAAATTTGTAAATAATGATTATATTTGTCTTAAAATATCTCAGACAGATCAGAAATTCTCACATTTTGGGCAAAAATTGCGGTATTTAGACGTGTTGTAGTTTAAAAGCGGATTTCCTAATAATTTGGCGACTTGGCGACAGTTGGCGAGATTCTTGGCGACTTGGCGACGGTTGGCGAGATTCTTGGCGACTTGGCGAGAAATCGATACTTCTGGAAACATCCATCACCTAAGCTCTAGGACCAATATTTTTCGAGATAGCCTAGAAGCTTCCAGAACCTTGGCGAAATTGGTAGATTTCTCCGCCAAGTCAGGTATAAATACCGCAGCCCGACATGGAAGAATAGAGTTTTTGTGAAGACAGTCAGTGAGTGAAGACGATTAGTTGTGACTGCTAGTTGTTCTCTGTCTGAGGTATTTGAGACCTGTGATTGGAAGCTATTTCCTATTGTATCTGACGAATTGTAGCTGTATAATTGTGATTGTTACAGCGGGAATTTCATTTATCTAGTAAAGTTTTTACGAATAAAAGTCTTGTGTTCATTAAGTGGTCGCTTTATTCAACTCTCAATCAACACGAACCCGTGGAGCTCGGTACAACTGGTGTCAGAATCGGGATTGAAGAGTTGATGCAGCGTGTCACAAGAAAAATGGATATGGATTTAATGAAAAGTCTTCTCGAAAAATTAGTGGAGCAGATGGCTGAGATGAAAGCTGGACAAGAAGAGATGAAAGCTAGACAAGAAGAGATGAAAGCTAGACAAGAAGAGATGAAAGCTGGACAAGAAGAGATTAAAACCGAGATGATGAAAGAGATAAAATCTGGACAGGAGGAGATGAAAGCTGGACAAGAAGAGATTAAAACCGAGGTGATGAAAGAGATAAAATCTGGACAGGAGGAGCTTAAAAAGGAACTTAAGAAGGACATTGTAAGTGTTAAAGAAGAATTCTCCAACATCATTCAGGAGAAGATGAATGCAATGGAAGATAAGGTAACTTCAGTTGAAACTAAAGTTTTGAAGACAGAGAAGAAAGTTAAAGAAGCATTAGACAATATGAATAAGAAGATTGAAAGCTTGGAGAAGCAAATGTCAAACAAACATGAGGAACCCAACGTGGCATTTGTGCCTTCCCTAGCCAATATTAAACTTTCAACATTTGATGGGAAATCATCCTGGCAAGTATACAAGACCCAGTTTATGATGGTAGCGGAAGCTAATGGATGGAATCCCCGAGCCCAAGCTTTTCACCTGGCGGCTTCTTTAAGAGGAGACGCGGCTGACATCCTCGAGACGCTTCCGGAGGAGCAGAGGCACGATTTCCAAGCCCTATCGAGTGCGCTTGAGCTGCGGTTTGGAGATAAGTGCACTAAAGAATATAGCAGACTACAGTTAAAGTCCCGCTATCAAAAAGCGGGTGAAAGTCTGCAAGAATTGGCTGCCGATATTCAACGACTTTCCCATCTAGCATTTTCGGACTGCCCAGCTGAGATACGTCAAGATTTGGCCCTCCATTACTTCATCGATAGTGTGCGGGATCCGGAGATACAGAAAACACTTAGACTTGCCGATGTCAAAGATATTGGATCTGCCCTAGTCTACGCACATAAGATAGAGGCTGCCCAGCAGGCCACGCGTAAAGACCAGCACTCAATCAGAGCCGTTTCTGCTATTGATACGAACTATGATCTAAGAAAGCAAATTGAAGATTTGCGGCGAAAATTACGTAGCTTAGAATTGAGTAAAGGTGGCAGAAACACGAAAATTCAGTGTTGGACTTGCGGTGGAGTCGGACACGTACGTAGATACTGTCCGAAATCAAAAGATGGGGGAATTCCTAAAATGGAAATACGTCAACGCAAAGAAACTCTTCATGGAAATACTGATGCATTATCAAGGAAGCCGTGTAATGAAAGCTGCCGATATTGTTCTAGAGTAGAAAAGAACTATCAGTTAGTAAATCCTTCGGTACGCCAAGTTACTGTTTCACCTCCACCGAAACCAGACCCATGGAGTGATAAAGGACTTAGGGAAGCCCAAAAAGAAGACCCAGATATAAATCCAATTCTTGAATTGAAAGAATCTTCTAGTATGAGACCAAGTTGGCAGGATATCTCTACCTACAGTCCTACTACTAAGCAATATTGGACTCTTTGGGACTCACTCCATATAAGAAATGGTGTCTTATACAGGAAATGGGAGTCCGATGATGGACGTAATTTCAAATGGCAGCTTGTTCTTCCAAAATCAAGAATTTCAGATGTTTTGAAAGAATTGCACAGTAGCTCAACTGGAGGCCACTTCGGAGTAATGAAAACTCTACAGAAAGTTCGAGAACGCTTCTATTGGAGCAAAACGAGACAAGATGTAGAGAAATGGTGCCAATCTTGTGATGACTGTGCGGCACGTAAAGGACCGAAGAAACGTAGCCGAGGAAGGTTGCAGCGGTACAACGTAGGAGCACCTTTTGAGAGGATAGCATTGGACATTTTGGGTCCTTTACCACGATCCTCAAATGGCAACAAATACATACTAGTTGTCATGGACTACTTTACTAAGTGGCCTGAAGCGTTTGCAATCCCCGATCAAGAGGCGACTACAGTAGCCGAGGTTCTAGTGCAACAATGGGTTTCCAGATTCGGCACACCCTTACAAATTCATTCTGATCAAGGGACAAATTTCACCTCTGTTGTGTTTAAAGGAATGTGTCAAATTCTCGGAATAGACAAGACGCAGACCACGCCACTACACCCACAATCGGATGGCATGGTAGAGAGGTTTAACAGAACCATCTTGAATAACCTCTCCCTTATGGTTTCCAGAAATCAGCAAGATTGGGATTTGAAGCTACCGCTGTTTCTTCTTGCATATCGCAGTGCTGTCCATGAGACTACCGGATATACTCCTTCACAGATGCTCTTTGGTCGCGAACTTCGTCTCCCTTGTGATCTTCAGTTTGGTCGTCCACCGGATACATCTTCATCGCCAGAGGAATACCTTCGAGACCTTCAGGCACGTCTTGAAGATGTCCATAACTTCGCTCGAGACCGAATCAACCTGACGACCGAAAGAATGAAGACAAGGTATGACACAAGAGCGACGGGACATGAATTCCAAGAAGGTGACAAAGTTTGGTTGTGGAACCCGATTCGACGTAAAGGACTTTCTCCAAAGTTGCAAGCCAACTGGGAAGGTCCCTACACAGTCCTAAAAAGACTGAACGACGTCGTGGTTCGTATAAGAAAATCATCTGCTTCAAAACCAAAGGTAGTACATTATGATAGATTAGCTCCTTATCGTAATGTAGAGTAAAAATCAGTAGACCATGGTCTGTTTGTAAATAGTATAGATAATTTTAATCTTTTCTATTTTCTTGTATTTTTAGTTGCTTGTGTATGTAATGTGCTCTGTATCCTCTTGAAATGTAAATTCTTTTATATTAAATTTGGCCTCCTATCAAGGGATTGTACTGCCCGGGACGTGCAGTCCTTGAGAGGGGGCAATGTTACAAATTTGTAAATAATGATTATATTTGTCTTAAAATATCTCAGACAGATCAGAAATTCTCACATTTTGGGCAAAAATTGCGGTATTTAGACGTGTTGTAGTTTAAAAGCGGATTTCCTAATAATTTGGCGACTTGGCGACAGTTGGCGAGATTCTTGGCGACTTGGCGACGGTTGGCGAGATTCTTGGCGACTTGGCGAGAAATCGATACTTCTGGAAACATCCATCACCTAAGCTCTAGGACCAATATTTTTCGAGATAGCCTAGAAGCTTCCAGAACCTTGGCGAAATTGGTAGATTTCTCCGCCAAGTCAGGTATAAATACCGCAGCCCGACATGGAAGAATAGAGTTTTTGTGAAGACAGTCAGTGAGTGAAGACGATTAGTTGTGACTGCTAATTGTTCTCTGTCTGAGGTATTTGAGACCTGTGATTGGAAGCTATTTCCTATTGTATCTGACGAATTGTAGCTGTATAATTGTGATTGTTACAGCGGGAATTTCATTTATCTAGTAAAGTTTTTACGAATAAAAGTCTTGTGTTCATTAAGTGGTCGCTTTATTCAACTCTCAATCAACACGAACCCGTGGAGCTCGGTACAATATATTAAAATTAATTTCCCGTTTATTATGAAACGCAGCCTTGAAGTTTACTTATTTGTTTACAAAATAACTTTTTGGGAAAAAATCACTACGAGAAAATTTATTTAGCTTTATGCACTTCAAATTTTAATATATTTTTAAATACGGTTCACACTTCTATTCCTTGTCACAAAAACCTACTAAAATTCAAACATAAAAATTTGACAGTAGATTTTACCAATTAAAACGAAGATATTTTCTTCTCATCCTCGAATAAAATTCCTCCCATGGAAATTAATCCAGAAAGGGTCAAGCAATTTTTTTTCTTTATATATGTTGTAAATAAATAATATAATGCAAGTAATCGCAAAGAAACAAAAGGTAAGTCTATTATCATCTGTAAAACTGTAGTCTTCTAAGACGTCCGCAATCGTCTGCTGCTACAAATCGTCTGCTGCGCTGCCTTCTGATTGGTGGTTGTGTTCAAGCCGTCCAAAATCTATAAATACACCATGTTCTGTTCTATTAGTTTAGTATATGTATAATTTCTTTCTTTGTAACTTGCTTCATTAAATATTCTTTTTGCGATTCATGGACTCTTGTTCGTTTAACGAATTTCAACAATATAAATACACATAATAGACATAAAATAATTTGAGTGATAATTAAAATTATATAGAGATAGTTTTAATTGAATAATAAACCTTTATATATAAAAACTCAGGGTTCTATGTCTTATAAAACACACACCTAAATTTGTTCTTTATTTTCAATTTATTATAAAAAGGTAAATTTTTAGAGAAAAAGTGTGTTACGTTAAATTTGGCTTATGACATTAGACTTATATGACATTAGACTTAGAAATGTGATCAACAATGAAATTTAAACAACTGTCTCTAATTCAGTGGAAACCCAATTGTATTAAAACTAATGGGTCGATTTATTATGTCGTGGTGGTTTTTTTAGGCTTTAAAAACTGTGACAAGAAAGTTTATCAAAATACCTGCTTTAACACTTGTATATGTGCTTCACTGATGTGAAGATTAAGGATAGTATAGAAATAAAGACTGAGAAAGCTCAAAAACGCATTCATTTCCACAAACTTCGGAAATGCGGAATGTAAAAAAATAGACAATCGAATATACATATTAACTAAAAAATTGAAGAGTTGAACCTAATTTGATTAATACGGTGCAAATAATTAAAGAAGTTGGATTTTTTTTTTAAATTATTTTTTTTACACCTTACATGGTTCTGTAAAAAGCAGAGGTTATTTTTGAAAATAGAAACGTTCACCTCATTCATTTGAATTCAGAAGAAAATTAAAAAAATCCTTTCTATATTTAATGAATATATTCTGGAACATACTACGTCTGTCTGCGATTGTGCACACTTTTGCGCGGTAGCCAGCTGGTTGGGAGGTTCTTAATCTTCCACGATCGCAATTTTATAAAAATATAGAACAGACCAATTTGTAATGCTGGTGCAAGAACATCATTCGTATTCTCTTTGATTGGACAGATACTGAAATACAAACTCACAAATCAAGTTTTGATGAACTGAGAGAGACTATGCGTAATATTTTATTGAGAGGGTAGTAACAGATATGACTTTACCGTAAAAAGAATACATCACAAACGGTAATATAACTGATTGTCAGTGACTGTGAATCTTTGATTTTCTTGGTTTCATGATAAATATGCCAAGTTAAAGCAAGTATCTAAAGCTTAAGTTGACTAGATACAAGATTTTAACATCTGTTCCTTTAATGTGGAATTCTCATTTTAATTAAAAAATGACATGATGTTAGAAGCAGGATTAAACAATATCTGCAGTTATTTATCCAATTTTTTTAAAGAATTTGTTATTACATTTATCACAGAGTTTAGAAAAATTCGTTTCTCTTACGGAACTTGAAAGTAAATCATATAAAGGTCCAATACTTACATCTCTACATGTACAGAGTTCCTTTAATGCTGAACGATATTGAATTTTTATAAGATAGCAAATTTCCTACTTTTAACAGAAAAATTATTACAATTGTTACATGAAATATGTTAGTTTTTATATTTAACTTTTATGTAATACTAATAATTTTATTCACAGTATTGTTTAAAATTTTTTATTTTGATATACACAAAATTGGTTCCAAGTCCTTGAAAGACTTATTATTTCTATAAGGAAAGCTTATTACTGAAAGAAATGTGATACATTTTCGATCAGTTTTACTTCATATTTATTACTTAAGATCAATTTAAAATAAATAACGATCGCATTACATTTGTTTTAATATGATAATGATTTTCAAACAGTGGATTTTTTAAGCATACATTTTCTCGATTTTTAATCATACTAGGTAATGTATAAGGTTTTTCTTTGTTACTTTTATAAATTGTTTTCTATAACATTTTGCAATGACATTAAGAAGAAACTTCTAATTTAAATTTGAAAGAAATAATTTAAAAAAGAATAGGAATTCTGATAAATGATATTTACTTAGATAATAGTAAGCAATGAAATATTTTCATTCTCACTCTTTATAAAGCATTAACCATGGCCTTTCTTTCACATTTTAGTTTTGTACAATTTAAATTTTATTTTCAATGAAGTACATGAAATTAAATTGAAGGTACAATTGTAAAAAATGAAATTCATATGGAACTTCATATCTAATCTATAGATTCAAAATTTAATACTATGAATTTTTAAATTATTTGAAAGAGATTTATTCTACAAATGAAAGGGCAAATATACGAAACAATAATCAATATATACATATTTAATAAACTTTGATATTTAAATTTTGATATGAAAATAAAATTACTAGTTTGAATAATCTGGGAAGAACTTATTTTAATAACTTTCAAAAAGTTCCTAAACTTTTTATTTCAAGAACTAAAGAAAAGTCAATGCTTAAACTTTCGAATTTTAATCAGCTGTGCCAAATAAGTTTATAAAGAAATTCATTAAGCCTAGATTACAGTAAAGTTCAGTAAGACACTCATAAAAGTTTCTCAAAAATGTTTTTTAAAAGAGATTTTTCTGACACCTCAGGTGTCCAAATATTTCAAACAGTAAGCATTTTTTTAATCCCACATAAACTTTTAAAGAAATTATAACAAATAGTTTTTCAAAAATTGTTATTTATATACTTAAATAGTAAACTACTATATATATATATATATATATATATATATATATATATATATATATATATATATATATATATATATATATATATATATATATATGTATATATATATATGTATATATATATATGCAGCCATATACATAAATGTTAAATGTTAAATAAATGTAAATTAATTTACTTAAATTTACTGTTAAAAAAGACATAAAAACAATAAAAAATAATAACCCTGGCGCAAGAGAATAACTTTAACTTTTATGAATTTGGGACTTTTATGAATTTAACTTTTATGAACTTCTTAAAAATCTCAGGAAATTACTAATTGAACTCTTGACTCATGCAGATTTTATTTACTCATACTTTAAGATATTTAATATAAAATAAGTCACATTGTGTAATATAATTTCAATCAAATTATATTATACCATATTAAATTACTACAAACCATATTTGATAATGTTAAAAAGAAAATAAATCATTTTTAATGATTTTAAGAAATAATTTCTTTTGTTAGAAAACGATCAAAATTAGATAAGTAATCTTTCAATTACAATTGTTTTAATAAAGTGTAATTAGTGTGCTTATTACAACTTTTTAAATAAAATTTAAATGCAGTAGCAAATTCAGCTTATTTACAGCAGAAGCCTATCATTTACAAAAAGAAAACCTGTATTATTTTATTGTAGCTGTATAAATTGTAATTAAAACATCAACATTACTTATTTATTTCTTTTTACATATTTTATTTCTAGAATTTCATATAATTCATATATTATGTAAAACATTTTCTAGGCTTATATCTTCATTCTTATGATCTAGATGACAAATTTAATAATTATAAATAAACTATTTTTATAGTTAAATATATTTTTAGTTATAGTTATTTTTTTAGTTTATTGGAATTTGAATCTAATTTATTCGTTAAGCAAATGGTAAAAATAATTTCCAGTCAAAAATTAGTTACTGCATATGCTAAAAGTTATTTATATTTCTTAACTTGAAATTTTCATAAACAAAGGTATGAAACATATATTTAAGTATAATATTCTTCAGTTTTATATGGTAAATAATTGTTAGTCAGCTATGAGAAAGCTATAAATATCTGTAAATAAATTCAAAAATATGATATGTTTTCTTCACATTTTTGGTAAGATTATTTCCATAATATTTTCATAAAATGCTAATTTTACATAAATGGTTTATTTATTTTAATGATACTGTTCATCAATTATTTTGAAAGAATGAAAATTGAGTTTTATCTTATAATTTTTGAAGAATTTAAATACACGCAGCAAAGTTTAACATAATTTAATAAATATTTATCAACAAAATTAAATGCGAAAGATATTTTATGAACTTTTTGAAAGACTTTAAATGCAAGATTTTCATAGACAATTGTTCTCACTTTTACACTTATATTTTCTTGTTTTTGATATTGTTGTTCAAATGACTTTGATGCGTGGAAACCTTATTTTCACCAACAATGTTTAGCAAAGCCTTTGAGCCTATTATCCAGAAAAAACGTAGTTAACTGAATAAAAAAAATCCTTACTAATTTCTTAGTATAGTGATAAATATCAGTTTATAATTAATGCTTCACCAAGAGTTTTTTGATGAAATTGATTCAAAATTTGTTCATAAAAAATTGTAATTGAAAAGTTCATATTAAATGATTAGTTCCTTTTTGCATCAAAAATCATAAAATTGTGTTTGGATGGAAAGCTTAGAATGAAGAAGCAAACACCTCTTAAACTGCATTGATAATTTTATTAGTAGATATTCCCTAATTATTATAGATATTTCCTATTAGTTAAAACAATGTTTAGCTAGATATTGTCCTAAATTTCAAAAATTGATAATTTCTACGTACTCCCAGTTTCATTGTAATAATTGAAATTATTTAAGATTAATCTGCATTATTTTAGAAAACTAATTTAAAGACAATGCATATTAGTATGGATAAAACAATTTTAACGATGCGAATCTTTGGTTTTCTTTAATTCAGGTTTTTTGTTCAGTGAGTTAAAATACTTCAAAATGCAAATCTTAAACTAATTAACTTAAATCTCATCAAAATATCTTATTTTATTTTTTTTCTCATTTAAAATATACTAAACAGTTATAATTTTAATTGCTTACAAATTTTTACTGCACTAATTCGAAATTAAGTTTTAGATTAGAAAATATTCTCATGCTGTGTAAATATTTAATAAATACTGTAATTTTTCACATAAAATGAATTCATAATATTCTAATTAAATATTTTACAATAAATTTGAGTTTGTAAATATATCTTCTACACATCTCATTCTGAATATACCCATGTAAAGAACATTTATTTTATATTTTATCTGAACGTTCAGTATTTTTTAGGCATAATTTTATTTTATTTAATGTTTGTGTATGATACAAATTATTTGAAATTCGAGTAACATAATATATGTATGAAATAATGCGTATTTAACAGTTACGTTCCTCTTTAGATCTTTAGAAATCGACCGCCATTACAATTTATAACATGAGAAAAGAAATAAATTGGGCGTTCTTCCCTGATTGATTACATTTTAAATCTCATAAAAGAATAGCTTGTTTTAAATTTTATTTAAAAAAATGAAGTTCACATTGTAGTAATTTGTGTATGATTTTTTTTGAAATAGAAAGTTCCTTCTTTTAATTTTATGAATATTATTCCACCAAATATGTGTTTTCTTTTATTTTTCACACTGATCTCTTTATTAGAAATTTTAGATATGTTTATAGTAAATCTTTTAAATTTATTATACAGCTCATTTGTGGCTATGAAAAGTTCAATTCATTGATAAAAGGAGCAGAAGTTTGTCATTAAATTCTTTAACTGTTTCAATATTAATTTTTCTTTTAAATAAGTATTTAAGGTCTTGATAAATGAAATATAATTTTCGCTGGTTAAACTAGGCTTAGAGTTTTATTTATTTACAAAAAATCTACAATTAATATTTTTTGTGATATAATCAATTTCATTTTTTAACTGGTAAAAGTTTAAAGATAAATTAATAATTATTATAAATAACTAATCTATGCACGTTTGAAGTAAAGATTTATGAAAACGTAGTTTTTAATCATATATGTAATTATAAAAAAGAAATATAATATTTATTATATATATATATATATATATATATATATATATATATATATATATATATATATATATATATATATATATATATATATATATATATATATATATATATATATATATATATATATATATATATATATATATATATATATATATATATATATATATATATATATATATATATATATATATATATATATATATATATATATATATATATATATATATATATATATATATATATATATATATATATATTGCTTTTAAATTAGAATAAATACTCTCTTATAACTGCAAATAATTTAGACTTGATAATTATTTTCCTTCGAAAATTGCTTATGCAGATTTTAAAAATAAAATTATAATTACACTTTCTCTTGAAAATATGTTAACCTATTACATTAATGTAATTTAATGAAGTTGTTTTATGTGCTATATGGAAGTAAAATACATAAATTTGCTTTCTAGAAATGGGGATCTTCCGTTTATTTACTCTGAAATTAAATCCCCATCATCGCGCTTGCCTTAAATTCTCCTCACGCAAACATTCCAAAAGAACAAAAATGAGGCCCTACCAATGTGCAATGTGTGTTATCTTTCCACTAAACGTTGTGGGAATAGTGTCAGCTGCAACGGCTGAGAGATTATACACACATAATCTTTCTGTAAACCTTAGTCTTAAAGAATTATGTTTTGAAATTAAGCACATTACATGTCATTTACAGTCTATTTAAAAATTAGATAACATTTTTATTAAAGTCTTTAATAGTAATGAATTTTTATTTTTGCGGAAGTAATTAATATAAAGATTTAGTTAAGCTTAGAGATTAAATATTGTGGTATTATTTTGGTGTGACATAGATTATAGATTGATAAAAATCAAAGCATAAGAATATATAATTAATTATTTAAGCATATTCAAAAATATCTTTTTAATTTTTTTTAAATTCATATTATTTATTTTAAACTTTAAATGATTGATAATAAAATAGAAAATTAGAGGTTTATATGGTTTTCATAATATGTAATTCTGTACATGCATAAGTTTGTAACTTTATCAAAGATTTTTTTAATTGTTTTAGACCTATAAAAAACTTCTATTTAATAAATAATGATACTTTCAACAATCTAAAGTATAGAAATATTCTATTATAGTTAACTAGAAAAGGAATTATTAGTAAGTTATTATATATCATGTGAAACATATAAACCACAAGATAATATTTTGTTCAAATAACTAACAATTTTCAATTAAAGTTTGTATTTAATTTTTCCCTTTTATAAGTTAAGTTGAAATATCTAATTTTATAGGGATACTGAAGTTCTTAATTTACAATCTATATATAACGTACTTGAAAATAAGTAATAATGAATAAGTTTGATTATTTTTTCCTAAAAAATTATCGTATTTATTTACTTTATTAATTTATTATAAATTGAATTTTTAACTTAAAATTTATTGGCAATTCTGTGACTAAATTTCCAACAAAATTGAATAGAATATCGATTAGAGTAAATTATTGTAAAGTATGACATTAAAGAAAAAGTTTAACAATATTTGGAGATCAACGCAGTTATAAAATCATATACATCTAATAAGGATTTATTTAATTTATGAAACTATTTGGTGGAAACTTTCCAAAAAGAGCTCAGGAGTAGACAGTTTATTAACCATTTGACTGAATTAACCTCACAGGAATTAATGTGTAATTGAAGCGAACACACTTAGTAACGTCAAATATGCCAGGATCGATAAGATCATTATTAAGCACCACACCGAACTCGGTAAAATTTCAAACTTGAAATGCAGCATCGATCATAAGCGACTAATTGTCTGGTTTAGCTGAGCTAACGAGGGATCAATGCTCCCAAAATATCCGCTTTAGCGTCCTATGAATTAGCTAGATCCACAGAGCTGAAGAGGATATCATGGAAATTTATCTGTCACATGACCTGACAGGTATTAGAAAATTTTATTATCCTTAAGTGTCTAGGGAATTTATGAAACATTTTCAGCTTATCAGAGGCATATGATATCGGGTATCTGAATAAAACTTGTTACTAAGTTTCCTGTCATTGCTTATGGATTCTATTGTATAAAGGATCTCTATTTTAAACTAAAAAAAAACCAGCTGTATGATTTAATGAGTTCACTGGTTCATAAAGAAGAAAATATAATTGACATTATTCTTCAAAATTAGCGGGAAAATATAAAACATATAAATTTGTACATCAGATTCTGTACTTAAACAACAAAGAATACGTTGTCATTTTTTAAAGTAATCTTTAAAATTTCTTCTTGGAGAATATAATGACCTATTCTCTGGGAATGTAGTTATGCAAGTGTAATATTTATTTTTTATTACAATATTTTTTTCATTATTTGTTACGGAAAAAGCTTTTCAAATAAAAATCAAATTACAATTTTATGCTTTAAAACAAGAACCTGAAAGGAACTCAGCCACAATATTTAGTTTGAAATTACAAATTTCAAAAATCTTTCAAATTGTTTTTTACAATTTCTTAAAATAAAAAAAATTCCAGCTCCAATGGTAGATCAAGAAAACTTTGGAAGTCACTAGGTTTCGTGAAAAAATCTGGAATATTTCTGGCAACTTATATACAGTAGCGTTGTTTTTTATGAAGTTTTCATTGCAATCAGAATTAAAGTGCAACACTGCAGGAAGCAATGTATCTGCCAGTATAACTATGAATTTCGCAGTTTTTTGTTTACATTCGAGGAATACCGTAGAAGTTTTTCATTGCGAGCAGAAGATATTTCAATTTCACGATAACAGTTTCAGATCCTAGTACAGTGAGAATAAATCATGACGCTATAATAATAACTCATGGAACAACTGAATTACATGTACAACTGAATCTACATCTATGTTGCTGGTGACTACTTTGGACATGTCAGAACATAGTGTAAAACCTGCAGCTTCCTAAAACGTTTGGTGAGTCACAAACTTTTAAAGTATTTTTTGTGTACAAACCTCTTATAATAATAAAATTTAAATGTCTTTATTATCTAAACTTATAAGACTTTTAATTAAAGAAGTCATATTTTGAAAATTAATTGGATGAAGTTTTTTATTAATTGAAGGATATATTTTGAGATGATTTTCATTGCATATCAATAACTAATAAAATAAGCTAATCTTTGATTAAGAGCTTTATTATGTTTCCTGAAAATTTTAAATTCGTTAGTGAAAATATTTTTCTACATTATTTAAACAAATATACAATGAAATGCCCAAAAGCTTTTAGAAATAATGTAAACTTTTCTCAGTCCTAATCAGTTTTAGTCCATAATAATAGAAAGATCAAGAGAATACTTAAACGTTAATATTTGTAGAATACTATTGTAATTTACAGAATTATTACACAAAAATACAGTCACTAGTTGAATTATTGGTGAGTACAGCAGAAATTAATTTTATTTCGCAAAATGATAAAATATTTCACACAAAATGAAAGTTTCAATTTTTTAAACTATTTTAAATTTTTGCTTAATATTTCAGTTATGTATTTTTCTAATTTCCTTCAATGTTCTTCTTCTTATTTAAAAAAGAAAATAGCAATTCTTTAGAGTATTAAAATCAAAAAATTTACTAAAAAATTCATTTAAAGTTCTCCTTATAATAGTCAAATGTTTTGTACTTAAAAAGTAGAGATTCGAGAGATAAGAAATTATGTTATTTGCAAAACAATTAAAACGTAGCAGAGTAAATTTGGAAAATAATGTTGCGTGTATGTAAATATGTGCACTCGCCTTTGTGTGTAAGCGTGCACGATAAAATATTTTGAAATATGATGGAGAGATATATTCAAAAGCATGTAAGATAAATGAAAATAAGTTGATAAGTTTAGGATTATATTCCTTTTGATTTGTTAAGCAAAGATAGATAACTAAACTTAGATAAATTTTTGGACACTAAAGAGTATAAAATATGATTTTAATTCATCTCAGATGAAAAAAATTGTTATTTTATTTCACTAGAACATTAAGTTGAAGTATAACAAATCATAAATAATTAATACAATTGCTGTAGCCTAATTTAAAAGCAATTTCTCATTAATATATTTTCCAATAAAACGCAAAGTTTAGTCAAAAACTTAAAGTAAATTTATTGTATTTTCTTGAATTCACAGTTGAAAATGATTGACTAAACTTTTATATAGATTTCATTTTGTATTTTACTTAGTTACCTTGACTATAAAGCGTAAGAAATGCTTGTTTAAAACTACTCTGAAAAGTTTCTTAGCAAAGTAAATACAGATATCAAACAATTTTGGTTCAAAGTTGGAAGAAAGATAAAATGTTGCTTAAACTTATGTTATAAATATATTGCATAATTTTATGCATTTATAGCATAAAGACATAATAAATTAACATCTTAGCTCAATGCATGAAATATATAAAAATCTCTTTCTTTATATATATATATATATACACATTATTTACAGCTTTCAAGTTAGTTATTATGACAGTATCATCGGCTGACGCCACGACAAACACACATGCAGTGTGCTGTCTTTCTGAGAACTCTCTCTCAAATCAAAAAGTAAATAATAAAAGCATAATCTTAAGGGAAAAATGAGTGCTGCAGATTTTAGCATCCATGTGATTTTGTGATTATGTTTGCTAATTTGAAAGAGCATAAGTGCCGTATAATCCAGGTCACCTAATTCTGAGATAGGCGATTTTTGGCGGATTTTCTTATGTATCAGGCAATCTCGTTTTTATTATGCCATTCATATGGAGACCAATAAGAATTATGCAGAAAATTCTATTTTGATAACCCTAGTATTTGCGTCATCGCGCACGTCACGATACATTTCTTCATCGCCAAAAAAAAATTCAAAAAATGAATCATGGATTATACGGCACTTGTTCCTTTGAAAGTTCCAAATAATGTATGTAATATTAAAATTTTATCGCCATTAATAAATTAAATTGATTTATTTTGCCATAAATTGCCTGTATTCTTGGATTGCTAAAATATGTATCTATTTTGGATATAAAAAATAATCTAACTGATGAATACTGACAGTGTAGAATATGTCAAATGATATTTTGTCTCCATGAATTAATTTCTTCATTGTTGTGCTTAATAAAATTTCTGGAAATACACCAAACTTTATTAAAAATACATTGACAGGAAAAATGTATTGTTGACCTGAGAAATTTGATGAACATAAACTGAGATTTTCAAATTTTCCAATCAAATTTACTCATTGGTGATATTTCGAACTAATCTTGATTATTCTGTTCTTGACTATTTTTGCAACAAGAGATCCTTTATTATTTTGACGTGAATTCATACTATTTTAACCTGTATCAATAAGTTTAAAATATAAATTGATTGATTGCTTTAATTTTAGAGAACCCTTACTCATGACAATCGGAACTTAAATCATACTAGTCTCTAGTACTTCGATATTGAGCGAATCTCTATAGTTTCCTTGGAGATCTTTTTTTGCAGAATTATCTATCATTTTAAGATTTTGTATCATTCATCAGCAAAATTTCAAAAGAAATGAATTTTTGTTTTGCCTACTTGGCATATTTCTGCAATACTCGCTTATTTTTGTGCCACTGGTTCAATGAATATGACACCCATTTCCTTTCTCTTTGAATCGTTTATATAGCATTAAGATTATTAATATTTGTGTTATATCTAATTTTCTAATAAATTAATTATGTATCTGGAAGACATCAATATTGAACTATGTTGGTAAATCAAAGTTCCAAGTCCTTGGTGAAATATTCTAAAGCAGTTAACTATTAATCTGAAAATCATCGCCTTTGAATAGCAATGTATTTCACTCCGAGTTTTCAGATACTTGGTATTTTGTACGACATTTTTCAAGAAAATAATAGATTTACTCCAAAAGCTTTGCTGCAGCTTTGTTTTAATTATTTTTTATAAGAATAAAGTTGTCTTAGGACGTATTTTACATTTAAACTTCATTGTTATTTTACTCTTTTTTCAATTTCTGCTTATGTTTGAAAATTTTAAACTCTTTTCTCTAGAGTACCGAAATGTGATATAATGATTACTTTGTAGTATATGTAATTCGCAGTACATGTTATACAGAAATGACTTTATGTAGCTTCTAATTATAACTAACACTTGCGTAGAAGAAAAAGTATACTTTAGAATTCTTTCCTAATACAAGTTAAAAGATTAACACAACAAGAAAATATTTGATAATAATAAAATAATTCATAAAAAAGTATTTTGTATTGTTTTAAGGTAATTGTAATAGTAATACTCTTCAACTTAATTTTTAAACAAGTAATTAATACATATTGTGTTAATTCACTCAATGTTCGAAGTGTTCTGTCTTAGTAACTAAACAGGAACAAAAATCTTCTTTTATTTTTAAACTGTATCAAAAATGACCACACAGATCTATTCCAGCATTAAAAATTGACTGACTCACCATAATTCTATCTTTAGAAAAGTGCAATAATCTGACTGCTTTTTCTCAGCTCCAACTTAAAAAAAGTAGCACAATTGTATACAATGCGCTTTGGCATATTCCAGCCACTTAAGCCTAAGCGTATATTGTATAGCTTAGACGTACATTGTGTAATTATGTTTAGAGTCCACAATTTATAATTCTGTTATAGAAATACCTAAAAGGCATTTCAGTCAGCTTTGGCCCTTATGCAACAAGACAGGGTGATTTATCTGAAGAAGTAAGTTAACGTTCTTGAGACATCGACAACTTTGAATTAGAACGTCAAGATCTATTTAAAGGAAATAAATTTATGAGATTTTATTTCCTTAAAGGTCTTTTTATCTTCTAAAAGCCTTAACATTTTATAGAAGTGTTGGTCCTGCATTAAGGTTAAAATAATATTTTTGGCTCTGACCAGTTCACTTTTGTGAAATGAACCAACATGAACTCTTCCTTTACAATTATTAATAAATTTAAGCACAAATGCAAAACCTCTAATTAACTTATGATAATATAGCTATAAAATAAATCAAAGAAGTTATACTGCAAATACTATCATGGTGGAACAAAGAAATTTTAATTTGTCCTCAATCTCATCTTGAGAATGTTTTTCTGTATAAAGAACTCTTTATTCAAACAAGTTGAAACTTCATCACAGAAAAGAAAGCATTTTATAATAATAAAATCATCAACAATTTCTTTTAGCTCCTTTTCAAATTGACTTGTGATATATATATATATATATATATATATATATATATATATATATATATATATATATATATATATATATATATATATATATATATATATGTATATATATATATATATATATATGTATATATATATATATATATATATATATATATATATATATATATATATATATATATATATATGTTTGTTATGCATTAAGTATTTATTAAGTAAGTTGTCTTGGTGAAAATATGTTTAAAAAACATTATAAAAGAAGATAGAAATAAAATAAATTTTAGATCAGGTAAAAATCAAATAAATTTTATTTTTATCGGAACAATTTAAAAGTGGGAAGACTAATTATGACATCTATATAACACATCTGGTCTGTAGGAAAGCTCAATCAAAAAACTTAACCAACTCGAAACGTCTTATAATGTTAAGTAGCTGTCCTTTTTCCATAGGAATAAATCTTATTGTAAAATATAATATTAAGTTAAATTAAGTTGCATAAAATGTGAGTGTCTTTTTAAATGAAAAATATATGGTTATGAATTGACCGTTAAATGTATCTTTATAATAATAACACACTACATGAGACAATGCAAAAGTTCAGGGATTTCGTATTTATTAGTTACCGTCAGAAGTAATCTGTTTCAAAATTTTAATATTAATTTCTATGCATGAAGCACAAAAATATAATGGTTGATCCATTTAATAAAATTTTTAATTTGTTTATTCCTTCCCTTTTTCTAATTCTAAAATATATTGTTGAACACACTTAGTTTCAGAATCCATTGTCATATATCTCGAGTTCTTGTTGTTATGTCACATTCTTATTTTAAAATTTACTAGCATCTTAAGTGAAAGTAGAAATTAAACTTGAAAATATGCTACATTACTTTTAAATGACATGCTAAATAATACTTAAATTTTGGCTTAGAGAAATGTCTAAATATCTAAATATTAAGTGCTTAGTGAACTAAACATTAATGCATTTTCGTATATATATATATATATATATATATATATATATATATATATATATATATATATATATATAATTAGCTTTCCTTATAATTTAACTCCAATGGAATATATTTTGTAAGATAAAAGTTTTAAGTTTGGACTTATTGGGGATTCAAATTTTAGAGAGAATTCTTGTGACATATTTTTGCATTTATATATTTTATTAAATGAAAACAGTAAGTGAATTAGCAAGTCTAATTGCAAAATGTTTGCATGGATAATTTTATTATTCAGGAATCAAAATAATATTTTATGAGCTATCATACTTGAAATATTTATGTAGAGTAACATCATAATATTATAAATGTATCCCGAATTAAATCTTTCTTAAAATTGTGTTTCTTTATTTAATCGCTTACAGAATTTGTGGCCATTAAAGATTGTGTACCATACTATACTTACATCATTATTTATGTATGTTCCCCAATTAAAATCAATCTTAAAAAATTTAGCTTTCCTAATATAGGAAGTAGTTTATTTTAGATGAGAATAATTAATTGTTAGGTGTTCCAAATTTTTAAAATGAAATTTTGTGAGAGCGGAAATGATCAGTCACGTGCAGTAATCAAATAGTTTTTTTTTGTCATAATAATTTAATAACAAAATTTAGCAATGAGTAAATCAAAATTTCTGTTTGTATTTCTATAATTGAGATAGTTAAATGATTAACATTTCAGAGAAAGATAATTAATAATCAGTTAAATTTTAAATGATGTCTGTTGAAATTAACTACTCAGAAGTGTAAGTAGATACAGAAAGCAATACCTATGTGCTATAATTGTGTGGAGCTATATCGATTGAAACATCAAAATATTCTTATTATAAGATGGCCCAATTAATATTCATATACATCAAAGGAATATAATACTCTTATTGGTGTCTAACATTTAAGTAATATATATATATATATATATATATATATATATATATATATATATATATATATATATATATATATATATATATATATATATATATATATATATATATATATAAACGCAAAATAATATAGGGCTTATGCAGGTTATCAAAATATCACAAATTATGAAAATATTGCAAGTTTTTTTATCACATTACAAAATATTTGCAGTTAAGGAATGCAGTACAAGTGGCGAATGTATGCTCGAAAAATATCATTAAACTGTTTTTGGTTCAAAATTAGTAAGTACTTTACTTGCTTGAGGCAAGTAAAGTACTTACTAATTTACTTGCCTCAAGTTAAGTACTTGTACACTAATTCGCTTGCCCTTTGACCGCCTTAGCTTGGTTAGTCGTTCTCATTATCCGATATTAGGGAGTTCAAATCCTAACTTAATTGAAAACACATCATGTTTACTAAAAGCGTATGGAAAACGTTAGAACTGGGAGTGGTCGCATTGCCCTCCAAGCGAAATGATACTTCTGAGGTTGACAGACCAAGTGTTGTAGGTCTCCTGCTTAGTAACAGCTTCAAAATCACGTAGACTGCATCCGGTTGCTTCTATGTAATTAGTACATCAGGATTAGGTACAAAGAAGCAGACTGGTGCAACAACAACGACATACTTGAGTGCACGGAAATATTTAAATATCTTGTTAACTATAGTAAAGTTACCATTTGTAATAAGATTTTAAGTTCAGACTTTTTTGAAAGTGACAATTCATTGCACCCAGAGAATGAATCATTTATAAGAGCAAGAAATATACAAAGCCTAGTTTTCTTTCAAATTTATAAAAGAAAGTAAGAAAAATGAAAACTTTGCAACACAAAAATGATCAAATGAAACAAAACTAGTTTTAAATATAGTCAATAAGTTAATATTTTTTGCATCAATACAAATATTACATATTTAAAAAATTCTAATGAAAAATGTATGATGTTGGGTAAAAGTATTAATTAATAAGAAGATGGAGCCAGAAATAAAGACGTAGATAAGTATTAATTTAACTGCATATTATATATTCAATGTTTTTATATTTCATTACTTTATTTTTAAAAAATTGTACAAGCTAGTCTTCTTAAAAGACAAATTTACCTAATTTAGAAATTAACCTATTATCTTGCAGCAAACATGTAGCATGCTCTTTAAACTATTGCATTTAAACGTTATATTCTTTGATGTGACATAAAATTACCTCAAATCATGCTATTTTTTCAGTATTTAATCAAAGTATTCAAAATTACCACCTTAAGAGAAATAGATTTATGTTCAAGAAACCCGTTAAGTAAAAGGTTTATAAATTAAAATTTTTAGAAAGTTTTTCGATAGTATTTCTTATTCATAGAAAAATATCTTTAATAAAACCACTAGCTAACAAAAGATGATTACTACTTCACAAGTGATTTCTAAAAAATGTTTTATCGACATATTATTTTGAATACATAAATCATTCACTGTTATTTATTTATAGCATCTTGAAACTTTTAAAATATCTAAAAGAATTGTATATTATATTTTTAAATAAAATAAACCATTTAAATTTCTCTATTTTATTACCGTTTTTTAAAATAAAATGTTTACTAAGGAAACGAAAAAAAAAAAAAAAAATAAACTAAGCATCAGTATTGAATATTAGAGTTTGTTGAACTACTACATAATGATTAGGATTTCAATGAGTTTAGGTATATTAAAAATTCATTAATGTTATTGCCCTCAATACTTCCCTTCAAATTTTATTCTTAAAAATGTTTAATTTCAAGTTGAGACATTGTCTTACATTCCTTTTTAAAATACTGTGGTCTTGAATTTATATTTTAGAGCATGGTTTATCTTGTATTAGGTATTTGCATCATAATACACAAAGTATTTTGTGTAATACTTAGTTTATTCCTCCAACTTCAGCCACCCAACTTACTCGACGATTTGGTTAGCATATAACAACTCAACGTAAACTGCCACATTAGAACGCAGAATGACTTCGGAACAAACTTTAAACTTTATTCGTATTCATAGAAGTACTAAATGCACCCACATTCCCGTAAATTACTCTAAAGTAGTGGATGCTTATGTGTGAGTTTCTCATAGTTTATTTCATGCGAATCATTCCCTTCTCTTCAGTCGAAAATAGCAAGGGAGTGAGTGCATCAGAGCTGTTAGAGTTACGATGTCTTTTCTTAATCCATTCTTGATTCTACTGTAATTCTTTGAATATTTGTTGCTAACAGATATGATGTGTCAAAAAATGAATGATTTTATGAATGTTTTTGATTCTAGTTTAACTCTATTTTTATCTATCATGGTTGTAACACATAAAGAAAACTCCACGATTCATTTAATTAATGCAGCAAAAATGCATTTAAATGAAATAAATAAAAATATTTGTGTTTTGTATTAAAATAATTTGCGCACTCAGTCTGATTATTGCCTCATTAAATAACAGTTTTAATTTTGATTTCTTAAGTAAAAAATGTGTGTTGGATAATATTACATAAAAGCACGTTGTGCTGTTAAATAATAGAAATTTTAAATACTCCATTCTAAAATGTTGATTTTCCCTATAAAATTAATATTTTAGGTGTTTATTTTTATGCTAAGATATTTTGTAATAATTTTATGTTTACTTGTGCAAGTTGTATCATATTATATATTAGAGAAATTATTCGTTTTCATCTTTAGAACTACAGAAATGATTCAATTTATAAAGTAATTATGCTGGTTTAAATAATGTGAGCAAACATTTGTTCTTCAATTTTGAAACAATAATTAACTTCATATAATAACAATATCAAATAATATATTCAGTAATATATAAAAATATTAAATGCTGGATAACGAAATATGTATTCATTCTTCTATATGCGTTTGTTATATGAAACAGGTTACAAAGAAACACAATTAATGAAAAAAATTAAAAAATTAAAGGAAGAGATTCGTTAACGTTTTTAATTTCTTCTCATGAGCATTTTACTACAGATAAAGCGTTCGTTATATTCAAATAGGCATTAGTTTTATTTTTGATGTATTCTATATTACTAAGTAGTTACATAAATAAAGTACTTGAAATACATTAATAGAAATTTTGCTGCTAATCCCAGAATACCCTATTCTGCTAACAATAAACTGTAATTCTGTAAAACATTTCCATAATTATAGTATTTATCTGTTCCAATGATTGGTTGGATCCTAGCCGAGCCCACACCCTTGGTGCAAATGATGTTGGTTGGCGATAATTGTGGTCTGCGCTAATCTTAGCAACTCTACTTCGATACACTTGATATAGTAAACCAAACTATTTCTGGAATTTTGTTCTGGCTTGGCGCTTTACTTCAGTTTGTCGCCAAGGGTGTGCGCTCTCTTAGGTCGATATTTAAATTTAAATAAATGATAAAAATATAATAGTAAGAAAATAGTTAGTTGCTACAAAGAAACTGTTTTATCAAATAAAATTAACTCAAAAGCAAAGACCGAAAGTAAAATAGAAACTCAAAAATCAAAACCAAAATTAGAATAAACATACATTAAGGAGTAAAAGTAATGTAAATAAGTGTTGTAATTTCATTCAAAGATAAAAACTATCAACAAGGAAAACTTTATAGGGCTTGTTGACAACACAAACTATTTCGGTTGATAAAGAGTTTTAGCAGATGAAATCAACAACCGAACGGTTATAAAATGTAAACAAAGTGGGCGTGGTCATTCGTAAAAATGTCAATATCTCGGTAAAGATTTGTCAGAAACGAAAGAATTATTTTTGATTTATGTAGCACTTATTACATTTATTAATATTAGATAGAAATCGAAAATATCTATATTTTAATGATATTTAGCTTATATGAAAGCTCATATGTATCCTTGTAATTGCAACATTCAAAATGAATATCATTCAACAGATATCTCTCTATATAGCATTAAATATTCAAATGATATTTTAATCTAAATGTCTAGTTAAAATATTGGAAATGTCCTAAAATATTTTAAATGATGGATTAAATGTATTTTCAAATTAGTATATAATGACTAATTGAAAATCATTATTAACCCTTAATAATTTCTGCTTGTTTTGAAAGCAGTTTTGCCAATATTTTCTCTCAACTATAGTTAATTTTCAATGCATTACTTGATAACAAGATTATTTACAAAAATAGAATTGTTTTAAATATTTCAATTTTTTGAAAAAAAATTAAATGAAAAAAATAAAACATATTTAAGAAAAAATACTTTTATTTGAATATTTAATGTCATTATTTTATTGAAACTCTTTAAATATTGACTTTTCCTTTTAAGATAATATTTTAATTTCTTCCTATAAAATAAGACCATCAAATATTCCTTTGCTATATTTATAAGAAATTACAGTATGTTGCTTTTACTTTGCACAGTTATGATATCAATATCATAAGTAAATCATAAAGCAACGAATCAATCCCATTTCAATTGTAGAAGTCCTTCATTTTCCTATACAATTTTAGAAATCAGCTTTTATAAAGTTATGTTTTCTTGAAAATAAACATATATATATGTATATATATTGTCACGAAGATTTAAGTGAACACACCGTTGGATTTAAACAAACAAGTTTATTGAAGGAAAATAGCGACTTGTAACATTACAAAGTCGAGAAGTTGCCCACGACTAGTGGGTATAAGCTTTTATACAGTAATAGAATATTCGAGAAACAACTAATTAACATAACAAAGAAAGGTCTAGAATGTTGGAGAACATAAGGAAACAATAATTAAAGAAACAAACAAAAAATCCATACTTTGGATACAACAGCCGTGGCTAGTATCGAACCCGCAACCTCCAGGTTTTGATCGCGTGCTTTGACCACTCAGCCACTGAGCTCGTTGGAAAGCTTTCTTTATGCGGCAATATATATATATATATATATATATATATGCCGCCTAACTTGTCTAGTGGTCAGCGTGTCTGACTGCGGATAGGGAGGTTCTGTGATCGAATCTCGGTTCGGGCATGGCTGTACTTTCTCTCTCTATCTATCCCGTCTTAGTACTTTCTTTGTATGAATATGGATTGAATGGTTGCCTACCCTATAAACGGGTCCCTATGGCATATGTGTACTGAAGAAGTCGGACTCTACATCAAAATATGGTTCAGTTGGAAAAGTGGAGCAGAGTGGCACCCCATATTGCCAGCCTGGCTAGCACATGACAACAACAACATATATATATTAGGAACATAAATATTTATTTTGAATTATAAACGTTTTAAAGTGATAAGAATTTTTTAAATTATTTACTTTAATAAATATATACATTTTATCACATTTCCATTTAAGTCAACTAATATTTATACGAGTTAATAAATGATAACTTTAAATAAGGCTTATATTTTCACTCAAAATATTTTTAAAATAATCATATTTCTTTTTAAAATAGAAAAATTGACTTATAAAATAGCATTATTTCTCTCTTAAATATAGACCAACACAAAAATTAATCATTTAATTAAGCAAGACAAGTATGTTTAGAAATATGAAACCTCTATTTGACGTGTATAGATGCTTCGTATATTTCACTTTAAATAAACTTTAGTAATTTGAGTCCATTATTTTTAGTTCTTATGGATCAAAACCCAAAGCTACTTACGAAAAGAACAAAAGTATAATACCAAATAAAAAATGCTAACACTGGTCAAAATAATACGAATTTTCCTTTAGCAATTCAGTTTTGTAAATTATTTAAAATTAAATTAATTATCTTGACAATTTATAAATAGATGGGTTATATATATATATATATATATATATATATATATATATATATATATATATATATATATATATATATATATTAAATATTTTAGTTTATCGTACAAATTTGAATGTACTAATAGAAATTATTATCTTCAGTTAATTACTTTTTAAATAATTTTTGTTAATATTTAACTGCAAAATTTAAATTTAACTTCTAAATATTAATAAAACATTTGCATAAAAATAATCGCATGTTATAGAATTTTTATTATTGAAGAACATTTTTAGAGTCAAATTGCTATGATAAAATTAACATACATATAAAATTATTCATCTTTTTTAAAATAAAAATTTTAATTTATTTTGCTATTAAAGCAAATTTACCTCAAGCACTCAAATAATTATATATGAAACATATTAAAGATATTAAAATTAGAAGTTTTAAAATGTTGATGTAATTATCATTGAATCAAAATTTAGTCATTGACACATATACTGTTGGAATTATTAGAAATACTCTATACTCAGTTTTTTATGCACAAAAATAATTTTGCACGTTTAAGGAAATTGTTGAACATTTCTAAATCATGTAAATTTCTTTTCGATCACATAATTTCAAACATTATGTGTTGTAAGAAACAGATTTTCTTTCGTATTTGAATTCTTTTTAAGACATGAATAATGAAAAAAATGCTTAATGAATAAAAATATATATTTATCATTATAGTATAAAAATATAAGCATAACATTTCTATTTTGTGCTATTAGGATATAAGATGGAAATATAAGAATAACACATTTAAGTTGTTTCTAAGAACAATATAATTTGTAAACTTATTGTAGTGAATCCAAATTTTAC
>CM075851.1:21118832-21306332 GCA_037975125.1 Latrodectus hesperus
TTCATTTTCATTAAGTACCTTTATGCTACCTTGTTAATTTTAATTTTATGCTACCTTGAATTTTATAGATATGAAAAATATTACCTCAAACTTATATCTATAATTTGATAAGCAATATTATACAAATATATTAGTAAATTAGATAAGAAATAAATTTGATTGTGAGGAAATTAATACACTCTCCAATCACGTTAATGTGACTCCCACTTACTTTCGGCGTCGCAAAAACCAATCACAGAAATAATTTGACGTTTAAATAACCGATCACATAGAAAGCGTGTCGCATGACAATGAATTTGAGAATATATAAAAGGCGTGAGAGAGCTTCGAAAAGCATTGCAGTCTTTGGTGAAGTATAGAAACTGACAAAAGGGCATGATCATTGGCTTTCGGGGAAAGGGTGAAATCATTTCCGAAACGACTGATTTTTTTAACTGTTCATGGGGACTCTTGGTAAAAGTATACCGTGCAAAAATCTCACTGTATGTCCTTCGTCGAAAAAGACGTGAATAGTCCATTAAATAAGCTTCCAAAATTATTCATTTTAATGTGATAATTTTGTACAGTTCAAAAACATTTTAAAAGTCTTGTTCATATTAAACAACATTACATTTTAATACTGAAAGTAGAGAACTGTTAAATATATTTCAATAAAAACTCACTGTTGTTGTTGTCGTGTGCCAGCTAGGCTGACAATATGGGGTGCGCTGCGCCACTTTTTCAACTGAACCATTTTTTGGTGTGGAGTCCGACTTCTTCAGTACACACACGCCATACGGACCCGTTTATAGGGTAGACAACCATTTATAACACATTCATGCACAGAGAGGACAGAGACAGGATAGATAAAGAGAGATAGTACATCCATGCCCGGCCTGGGATTCGAACCCAGGACCTCCCTATCCGTAGTCAGGGACTCTGACCACTAGACAGGGCGGGCGGAAACAAGAATCCATTATAATATTTAATTCTTATAAGCTCAAAATTAAATGTAATTCTTTTAAAAGTGTTTTTATCAAAAATCCTTAGTTCATGTAAAAATAAGATTTCGTCGTATCATGTATAATATAAATATTTTGATAAAATACATATTATGTATTATATATATATATATATATATATATATATATATATATATATATATATATATATATATATATATATATATATATATATATATTTGTTGTGATTGCGTTCATATTAATAAACATTTTACCTTTAAGTCTTAAAACAATCTTACTCATCGGCTTCATTTAATAAATTTTAAACACCAAATGAATGTTTAACATTTCCACAATGAATTCAAAAAAATAAAATAAGACACTTTAAAGTGAAAAAAATCGATAACAGACGACCAATAGTCAGAAACCATTGTCAAATGATAAAACCATGCAAATTCGATTGAGAAAACCTTGTGATAATCTGCCTTGAAATAAATAACTTGTTTTGTCCCTTTCAACGTCTGTTCTTTCCTGAGTTTAACGTTTCGGCAAGGAATCCAATCTTCTCTCTTGAAGGCCCCAAATTCTTGCTGCTAGGTACATGAATAATTCAAGATGAGTCTTTATTTCTTTCTGCTGTTTAAAGGGAAAGAGATGTCAATTGATGAAGACTGAAATTTAAAATTAAATACCTTGTTCTCCATTCACGTAGAGTTTCAGACACACAAATCAGTAAGATATACTATTTCCTGCATATTTTATTTTCTCTATATTTTTGTATCCAAATTGAGAATATAGGAATTTTAAATACAACGGCCAAGTAATAAAACTATATTTTATTCCAGTTTTTATTGACTTTTTCAAAGGAAAGGTTGTTAATGGCAAATTTGGATACATATGGAGATATTATAGTTATATAACAAAAAATATAATTAATTTATATTCATTATTTTTCAGTTTTGAGTGATTACACCCATTTTGAACTAAATATATTTAAAGCATTATTTATCGGTGATTTTTTTTAAGTAATGTTAGAATTTAAATTCTTGAAATCATGAAATTAAAAAATATGCACTTTTACAACATTTTTCATTTTTATGCTAAGTTAATGTTTTTTTCAAAAAAAAAATTGTTCTTTTGTTATGTGGAAACCTACAATAAAATTATGGTTCCTCTTATTTTTATTTTACAGATTTACAAAAAAGTATTACAATAAGTTAGTGTATGGTTCAAAATATACACTATTTAAAACTTTTCTATCATGTTAATTCTTTTGCATTTTTAATATAAAATTCAAAATTATATTTAAGCTACCATTTGACATACATATTTTCTATCTAAACATACACATTTTCTATTTTCATCATCCTATACAAAACACTTACATTCTATAAAAATTTTTTTATAGAATGTAATTTTTTTCAAAGTAGAATAATTATCAGAAAACATATTATTATGAGGCATAATAATAAGTTTTCTTAATATTTTGATCTTTTGAATATATATATATATATATATATATATATATATATATATATATATATATATATATATATATATATATATTGCATTCATTCAAAAATCTTTTAGAGGAATTTAGTGATTTTTTTTACTAGTACCGATTTTAATTTCAAGACAGAATCCAGTTATTTAAAATCACTAACTTTTTACTTTTCATCTGTTTAAATCAATATGTAAAATGTTGATTATCTATCATTTGCATAACATTACAACTAAACATTTTGAAAATGGCGTATATTATTTAAATTTACAAGAAAATTTCAAATGTATACAAATATTTTTCTCACATTCTTTGCTCTTAATTCGGCAAAGTGATAGTCAACACCTTTCAGTTGCAATACCCATTTGTTACTGTTCTAAATGAGAAGTATTATTCCATTTACGCTACATTTGATAAAGTTACTTGAATTTTATGACGTCACTTCACCTTTAATGAGATATTTAAAAATTTCATTTCTCTCCTTACGCCGTTAATATATATTGTCATCCATTGCTAATACTCACAGGAAACACATGACAATGCAGCTTATATATAAATGCATTTAGATTACTTTTAGACATGAATAATTTATTTTAAATAATAGTCCTTCTTTTTTAAGGAGAATTAGGTATAAATTAAAAATTTTCATATTGTTGTGCTGTATCAATTTTTGACAACAAATACGTAATTCTCATGACTGAATTTGTAATTTTCTAAAAATAAATATTACTTGTGTAACAAGTGTTTTAGATTCAACTGTTTTTCCAAAGTATTCCTAAAATACAAAATCACTGCTCAAATGTAGAAAACGTTGGTTTCTGTTATGTCTTCTAAAAGATCTCTTAAAACAAACACTCTTTCAAAACACTTCGTGGCTTACTGATATATTCAAAATTAAATTATTTTCAAATTTTGATTTCTTTTCTGCAGTTCCTAGATAAATTTATTTTCAAATTATGAATTTTTACACACAGTTCCCAGTTTTATTATTATTTATTAACCTATTTACGAGATGAGCTTGGGAAAATGATAAACAAATGATTGTATATCATTAAATTCAATGCTACTTAGTTTTCATTACAATGTATTCATCGCTGCAAATAAATTTTAAGATCTAAATATATATATATATATATATATATATATATATATATATATATATATATATATATATATATATATATTATCGATAGATATATGTTGTCGTCGTGTGCCAACTAAACTGGCAATATGGGATGCGTTGCTCCACTTTTCGAACTGAACCATATTTGGTGTAGAGTCCGACTTCCTCAGTACACACATGCCATAGGAACCCGTTTATAGGGTAGGCAACCATTCACATCTCATTCATACAAGGAAGGGACAAAGACAAGATGGATAGAGAGAGCAAGTACATCCAAGCCCGAATCGGGATTCGAACCCAGGACCTCCTTATCCACAGTCAGGCACACTGACCACTAGACAAGTTGGGCGGCTAAATAGATAAATAGATAGAAAGATTTCTGTTTAAGGGACATCATTATTGTAAAAACAGAAACTGAAACAATATTAAAAAGTAATATTTACTAGGTTCCTTAAAACGAAGCATTCATACATTATTACTAGTGCAATGATAGAATAGATAGAAAGAATAATGGATTATACGCCTTTACTTAATGCGAATTTACCGTGCAAATATTTGCAAATAATGGTAGCAATTATATTGCAATCCTTTATATTCTACCTATTCTCATAAAAATATCAAATATTTAATCCTCTAACAAATTCGAATTTATTGAAGTTTTTACCTTTAACTTGTTATAAGAAAATATATTAATTTATATTTTTTTAAATATATACTAACGAGCAATATATTTCGATTTTTCCTCATTATTTAAGTTTTTGAAATTCATGAATTCTTAAACTTTAATATTTTTCTCATCAACATAATGAATTCATAAAATTTTATTTTAATATGTTTATATTCTTAAAAACGCAATACAATAACAAGTGTTATAAATGTATTATAACTTGAATCTAAATGCACATAAAACTTAAATCAAAATAAATGTATACATTTTATTAATACTTTAATAAATGTTTAAGCTCAGCTTTAATAGCCCTAAGAATAAATTGTTTTTATTTAAATTGTTCTTTTCTACAAAGCAATATTTATGTGGGTTTTCTTGTTTGTATATCCTTATAATCCTTTATGTATCTTAATATTAATAGTATTCTAAAGCACATACGTGGTTGTAGAACAACACTTTTATTCCAGAGGGGGATAAGAGTTTCATATAAAGGAAATCACTTCCCTTTACGGGAGGAAATTTCCCAATGGCAATATCTCAGATAATCCCTTTTCACCTGAAACCTATTCCAAAAAATCCCCCCGAAATGTCTACTACTTAATTCCTTTCATCTAAACAAACTCTTGGTCATCACTTGGGAAACTACTCTTCTTTTTTTCCCTATTTTTCTCTGCTTTTCTTCTTCAACAAGAGGAGATGAGTTTCTCAATATTTAAATACATCCGATTTTCAAATAAGTTAAAGTTGTTTGATTGGTATCATCAAAGCTACCGGAGATAACAAAAGTTAAAGAGTTGCAGCGAATTCCGTCTTTTCCTTTGTACAAGAAGAGAACAAAGCAGATATTTCTTTTACTTAGATTTTATCAATGATTTAATATTCTTGATTAGACTACAGGATTACGGAAAACAGATTTAAATAGTTACAGATACATGAGAAAATAAATCTGTATTCTCTGCAACGAAGATATAAAATAACTTTTTTAATGTAAAAGACACTATCTTCAATTAGTTGAGATTCAAAATTAAAGCTTGTTTTATTTTTATTAACTAATTCTTAAGTGTTTTCCTTATGTTTCATAAATTATAGTAGTGAATTTGTCACTATTTCAAAGTGAAATTGATACTAAATGTCGATGCAAATGATTTCATAATTTCGTTTTTATTCTGTGTAGGTATATATATATATATATATATATATATATATATATATATATATATATATATATATATATATATATATACATTTTTTATCCAAACATTGGTTAATTTATCTTTATCATTATTTTTGAAGCAAGTGTTTCAAATTGTATATGAATGCGCTCCATTTGTCAAATTGATTTACTCCATAATATAAGAATATCAGAAAATAATAAATTAATATATATTGCTTTTTGAAATTAGTGTTAGTTATACAATTAACATACACGTTTGATGGTATTTAATTTTCATAATAAAATAAATTTGTTCTTAATATATACAGGTACATATCCTTATCTAGATATTAAAATTTAATCTTGATATAATTTTGACATTGAAATTTAATGTAACTTTTAGGAGGAGTCAAATTATGCACTCCTATATTATACATATTAAAACAGCATTTTATTCTTGTCATAATTAGGTTGAAAATTTTTTATTTTTAAATAATTCATAAAATATTAAATTTTTGAGGAACCTGGAAATAGCTTTCATTCAAAAATATGCATTAAAAAATTAAATACATTTAAATTTTTAGGATTCCTAAATGGTTAGTTTTTATTCAAAAGTTTGATTAAAATGCATTTAAAGTAACGCAATGGTAATTCAAGGAAAATAAAGTTTTTAAAAATGAACTTTCGTCACACATACTTTTATGGTCATTGAAATTTATCATACAAATGATAACATTTTGAAGTAAAATATTTCTCTTTATATAAAGACTATGGGTTTAAATTAAGAACATATTTCTACATATCATGATACATGGTGGATATAGTAAAATTTTATGTAATAAAGCAAGCAACAGAATAAGAAGCTATCTCCACTTTTATCCAGTGAAAAAACCTTCTGTAGTTTCTACTCACTATTTGAAGGTTTTCTATTGTTTTCTTTTTAAATAATTTTGTTATACAAATACAGAATAATAATTATTATTAATAGAAAAAACTTTCAGAAAATAAAGACAATAGCTTAATTTTAATTTCTAAATTCTTTGGTTGAGTTGTTTAAAAAATGTAAAAAAAAAAAATTCAATTTAAACTGTATTTATTTAGCAATGTATCAAAATATTTAACCGAATTTGAAAAAAAGCAAAAATTATTCAATTAATTTTAATATATTTTATTCATAACATTTGCTAAGTTTAATGTTTAATGTTTTTTGTATTTAGGTAATCAAACTAAATATTTTTTTATATTTATTTCTAAAATAAATAGATATATTTTTAAGGCAAATAATTCCCATTTATTTTGGCTATAGAGCTATAAATCCTTTTCTATTTAATGAAAATTAAGAATTTAAAAATACTAATGAACTTTATATGTACTGGAAAGTAAACTGAAACTGAAAATATTAGAATACCTTTATTCTTCCTATGCATTTAAAATTCATTAGTATTATTTTAAACTGAAATGTACTTTAAGAAAATATTTTTTTAATTTGGAAGCTTGTAATAAAAATAATAATGATGATTGTCTTCATTATGAGGAAAAATAAACTATTTACTAGTCATATCAAATATTTAGGGAAAAATCAACACTGGTAAAAAATTTCGCAAATAATTGAAGACATTGAATTTTCAAGTAGTTTTTGCCTGTAGAAAAGTATTTTAATTTTACTGTCCTTGAATAAAATAGGTTTAATGCTTACCTGTTTGAGAAATGGAATGATTTTATGTTTCCTAAAGTTTTTTTTATGAATGAAATTCTTTTAAGAAATATTTAAGTATCTTATATGGAATTATACATGTTTGATGAATAAATCATGAGTATACTTCCTAAATTCATCATTACATTGTTAAAAATATGTTTATATATAAATTAAGAAATGCTTCCATATTAATTTATAAATACATCATTTTCAGTCTTGTTGATAATGCATTCCCTATATATATAAAAAAATTTCTCATATTTTTAGAATTTTATTTGCGATTCTCATATTGTGTTGCCCATACATACCTAATTGAAAACAATAAAATTTTAAAACTTAAGATTAACCCACAACTTTTTAACATAATTAATCTAATACTTAACCCGTCATTTCATTTATAATTAATGTTATACTTAAAATATATTCTTAATAAAGCCCTTGATGAAAAATTCATAAAAGTAGTAATAGCTAAACAATTATATGTAGGCAGTCATGTATTTTATTATATTACATGAAAACTCCTAGTTGTACCGAGCTGGCAGCCGAATGGTTAGCGCTCTTGCCTTCGGTTCAACAGTTCGTGGGTTCGAATCCCACCTTGGGCATGGATGTTTGTAGTGGTTCGGAATCCACTTTAAACCGTAAGTCCCGGTCTAATTAGCCCTCGTGTGCAACTTAAATTCTAGTTAACTACTCTAGTTAACTAATTCTAGTCTAACTAGTAAAACTTAAATTCCTAAGTGAATTTAAATTATATTTTAGCATATCCAAATAATTATTGTATTTTGACAAATATTGGCACATAAATTATTAAGAAAATATGAGGTTATATCAAATATCTGAATCTCTAACATAATAGTCTTAATAAAATATCATAGTCCTCAACACTTCTCTTCAAACGCACAATGTCACTTAACTCATATTTAGTGGGAACTTAACTTCAAGGGTAGTTGCTAGGTGTCAAACTATTCGTATCCTCAATCTTAAATGACATTTATATCCATACATCTAGATGTGAAATAACACTTTACTGAGTTGAGCATAATATAAGATATTAAGATATTAGAGTTATCGTAAACTGTGATAAGCTTTTAGAATTAAACCTTAGGTTTAAAAATATTATTGGGTTATACGAAAAAATTATCATGACATTATAATTAATGGCTTAATGCCTCTAAACATATCTTATAAAATATTCTATATCAAGATATTAATATTGAAGAATAATTTTTAAATAATCTATCTATCCATCTACCTATGTATATATGTTTTACATAGATCTATATCTATCTATCTATCAATCTATCTTTATATATATATATATATAGATAGATAGATAGATGTAGATATATAGATATATGTAAAGATAACAAGGAAAATAAAAAGCTTTTATTTTATTTATATGCACTTTTCATAGAATAAAGAGTATATATTAACTGATTTTTGAAGAAAAGAAATTTTTGAAATTTTAAAGCTGAAATACATTTTTAATTTAATATTCATACACATGGGAAACTTTTAGATGAAAATATAAAATTTGAAATCAGTAGATAGAGACACTATTTTTATTTAGGATAAAATCATATAAAATTGAATTTAAAATTGTACAAGAAACATTTTTGCATAATAAAAATAGTTTACAAACTGAAATTATATCATATAAAAGTTTGAAAGCAAATTTTTTTTTGTTTTTTAATATTTACTTTTTACATCTTAAAAGTGTTACATGCTAGAATCATGAAAAGGTTTTGCTTAGTTAAATATGATCTATTAAATTAACAAGGATAAATACCAATTAACAAAAGTAGCAAAATGGTTTTACATTATAATTTCTTTTACTATTATCGACTCAAAAAGATACTTAAATTTATAAAATTAATTTTAATTAATGAAATACAGTCATTTGTAACTCGTATATATAAGAAGAACACAAATTTCAGAGACAATTTTATAAATAAATATAATATTTTGACACATTTACAAAAGAAAACTCTCATACACTAAAAGAAAGACATTTAAATCAAAAATACATGAAAATAATACAAAAATAAACATCTTTAGTAAACTAATCTGCTTTCTTAAAAATCCCGCTTCAGTCTGGTGTATTTTTAAGGTTGGTTGATAGGAGTGCTGTTTCCATTTCCTCGATTGTTCTTGATCAGGAACCAGCAAGGCATAGTTAAATTTAACACATTTTGGTCGAGCACGTTTTCTGATGGGAATTACTATCAGAAACATCTTACTATTTCTGACAGGATGGTATCATTGTCGCAACAGAAATAAATAGCAGCTGTATGAATGAATCCAGGAATGGACAATTTATATGTTGTGGAAGAACTTGTGTTACAACAATGTATGGTCCATCTCTTTCCGGCCTAAAGTTTGCTATTTTTTCTTAAAAATGTTCTCAAGGGAATGGATTCTCACCCATACTTTATTTCCAGGTTAGAACTGAGGAACTTTACAACGTTGCTTATAAACATAAATTTTATTCTCCTTTCATTTTGTATTTATTAAAATCTGCTTCGTAGGGGACATGGAATAAAGTGTTACGGAACTTGGAGGGTGATTACATGCAACTACACGGTGCTTTATGCAAGGTGTAGGTTCTCTCTCTGATTTTAGGATACTCAGGTAATTTTGTAATAAGCAATTGAATTGGTCACTTGGTATCTTTGGCAAATGTTTTACTTCATCTCTCTGTAAACCAATATTAGAAATAATAGTTAAAAAGAAACGACCATTGTATTTCCGGATTTTTTTAAAGGGTGAAAATTTTTTCTGAGTTTGCATTGCAAAAATGCAAAAATGCCATTTTTCACTTCGGTCATTAAGGACGATTCCAGCTGCATGAAGAAAATTCATTCATAATAATGTTTTCTTTATATTTTAAATACTGTTTTCCGTTAGAGCAAGGATTTTCGTCTTCACAATCTTACCTTGCGTTTACAGATTTACAACAGTACTTAAAACAACTGTGGATTTGTCGTATTCCCTTTGCTAGCATAAATGGAATTTTCTTATTAACGTAAGTAACTTTATGTGTTTTTAAAATTTTGCAAATCTTTTCCCTAACCACTTGTATCATCACATGGCAATTTTTCTTTAAAACATGAAGAACAATTGGACTTGAAAGATAAATGGCTGAGTTGATGTTAAATATGTTAACAATGTTCACTATTATTTTCTCTTCTTAAGGTTTTGGGGCAATTTGAAGACCTTGATCTGATGACACCAAGTTTCTGACATTTGAAACATTAGATAATTCTTCTTCATTTAGATCTGAAATGTTGCACTCTGGAAGGAATACCCTTATTGATCCGGACTGAAACTCAGGTGAAACTTTTCTTCCAAGTATGAATTTCTTATTTTATTTTATCAAATAAAATTTCATATAAGTTTGATTTTGCTGGTTCTTCTTTCCATTCGTTAAACTTTCATAGGTATGAAGTTTATACGATAGTTGTAAGGGATCTTTCAATTCTGTCCACAAATCAAGAAGTGGTCCTTAACATTTGGTGGAGCTTTTTTCTTGATTTCATGTGGAATGATCAATATCTTAAGCTATTCGAAACTTAACCGATAGTTCTTCCATCAATCGATGTAGTCTATGCGTAGTTTTCATTTTCCACAGAATTCGATGGCCACAATTTGGAAAGACACTATCTTTGTGACTGGTATAAAAAAGAAAACAGAAATCTTTGAGGTAATTGTTTAATTAATTTTAATAGTTTGGCACTGTTACAAAAAAACACTTTTTCACACAAACACCAAGATTAAATTATTGAAAGTAAATTAAAAAATTATAAAAAACGAAAATAATTAGGTCTCACGTCTTTTCTCTTCAAAATCACTCTTTACTCTGCTGTATTTCTCATGTTTGCCGATAAGGGCGCTGTTTCCATATCCGTTGCGCAATTCCAATTTTTTTTTATAAAAGAAAATATTTTCAGATTCTTATATAATTATTGAGACAAGAAAGTAAAATTAGTTGAAATTTACAATAAAAGTACTCAATGAACTTAAATGCCTTTGCATTGAATATTGTATATTGCTGCTTAAGATGAGTACATTATCGGAACAGTTTACTTATCCATTGTATTAATTACCAGTTGTTAATCACGAATACTTCTGAATGTGTGTGTAGAAATTCCTTTGGAAACGGCATTGATGTATAAATATTTCCTAATTTTTGCCAACAAAAATCAATTCAAATAAATATTTATTGAATATATAAAAGGATTGAGATTTTTTGAAATGCTAAGACAGAATCACATTAAAGATTATTTTATCAAGATCAGAAATAAACTATGATATATTTAGTAAATTAGCAAAATTTTTAAAAAAATATTTATATCATATAAATTTTAAATATTTTTGAATAGGTTAATGGAATTTGATATCTACTTCATTTTCTTCCAATGCTTGTGGATATTTATTAATTGAAATGCAGGTAAAAATATTTTTATAAACTTATAATTATTTCAAATTGTATTATTGCTTATTATAAATAATTAATAAAAATAATTTATTTATACTATACATATAATTTTTATATAAACTTGACTTTGGATAAATTAAACTTACCTAAGCGTTTTTTCTAAGATATTCAAAAATATTTTAGAATTAACAGCGCTATTTCATTCGAGGTATTAATTTAAGAAGCATTACTGTTAAAATGTAGAAAAAAGTACTTAGTCTAATTAATAAATGATATTAATTTAATTATATACATTGCTTGTATTAAACAGTAAAGCATAATTTTAACTTTAACTCATTTTTAAGAATTTTACGCATTTTTTCTAACTTAAATATACAAATTAACAATTGTAATTTAAACTAACAAAACGTTTTATGAATTTCAACGCATGTTAATTGAAAATTTTTAAGCAATAATTTCATTACGTATTAAATGTTAGCAACACAAATAAAGACAGCTATTGCTAAAAACAATTTTGTACTCAGCAATTATATTTCTAAAATTACCTGTCAATACTCAAATAAAAAGGTAAAAAATGTGTCCATGTTTGATTTATTTTTTGTGTAATTTCAAAATTTTTATCATCCAAAATAGACATTGTACCATTAAAAAGCCAAAAGTTTTTTGTGAAATTTAATTATAATTGATTAATTAATTAATAATTATTTACTTCAGCTTTAAATATTAATTAAAATTTTCATTGGCTAATTTGAATTGTAAATGTTAACTGGAACTCTGTGCCTAAAGATATATGTTAACTGCTATGAACAATTGTCAATTGATATTTTGCCGTAGTGTTTGAAAAACTAATAAAAATATTAAAATAATTTAAATACTCATTTTGTAAGTATTTCACACTTTAAAAGCAATTAAATCATAGAAAGTTGTTTTTAAAATTGTAATTGGATTAGATATACTTTACTAAATTTTCCTGCGTATATTAAATTAAATGAGAAATTACCGTTATTCTACATGTTTGTATCATTGACTATTTATCAATATAATTCTGTTTGAATGTCAATTGTCAGAAGACCTTAATATAAGTAAACAGCTATTCCCGATATGAGAGCATTCAATACTCCACCGATATTTCGCCCTAAACATTTACCATACATGCATATATCTAATGTACAATGTGCCTCTAAATACTACTTAGCACTCATATGAGCCGATTATTGGGTGAATTATAAAGCTTTGTTGCATGCAAAGGCTGTATTATTGATAAAGGTCCATATTGACAAAGAATATCTTATAAATCTAAGATGTTCCTATTATTCTGATAACATGATAACAACAGTAGTAATCAAAATTGCAATATACATATATATATATACATATATATATATATATATATATATATATATATATATATATATATATATATATATATATATATATATATATATATATATATATATATATATATATATATATATATATATATATATATATATATTTCAAACATCTTAGGTTTTCAAAGCAGCCAGATTGAGGAGCCCGTCTAGCTAAAGGAAGAGTTAAGCTAAGCTCAGTCTAGCTAAAGGAAGATTTAAGCTAAGCTTAGTCTAGCTAAAGGAAGAGTTAAGCTAACCTCAGTCTAGCTAAAGGAAAATTTAAGCTAAGCTCAGTCTAGCTAAAGGAAGAGTTAAGCTAAGCTCAGTCTAGCTAAAGGAAGAGTTAAGCTAAGCTCAGTCTTGCTGAAGGAAGAGTTAAGCTAAGCTTAGTCTAGCTAAAGGAAGAGTTACACTGTGCGAAAAAGTTACGAAAACACAGGCCCAGTGCAACACACAAGCATAACAGAGCAAACATGTGGAGGAAAGTGAAGGTACATGAAAAAGACGCATTTGTACTGAAGAGTATTTTAATGTTTAAAAATACTCTTCATTTCATACACTCAAATTTAAAAAGAAAAAAGTGCAGAGGTTAGTCAGTATCTAGATTTTTCAGTATCAATGAAATCAAACAGAAGACATCTACATAAACAGATCATTTACAACAGAACAGTAATTCCCAATCAGCTTGTCGTAAATATTATTACCAAATGTCATCTATAGTGGAATGACACTCATAAAACCTGGTCAATCAAATGGAAGAAAGACATATGGTCTGGCATACTGTGTTTCACAGTTTTATATTTACAGCAGTGCGAACCTTTGGTGCACATTTGCACAAACATGTGATAAATAAAAGAAAGAAAAGAGCACACCATGGCCTAGTAATAGGACAGCGGGAGATGGATGTTGCGACTGTGCATTTTGCATGAATATGTGCGAGGTTGAGTGCTTGAAAGTTTTCCATGTGCATAAATGTAGTCCACTCTCAATAAAAAGTAATACCAGAAGCCAATCTGTTTTAAAAAGCCAATTGGTTGATAAAAAGATTTACAAAAGCCCTTCCTTGTAGGGCTGAACACTGCGTGGATTCAAAAGTGGAATGAATTAATATGGTATGCTAAATTTTCTTTCTTTCTTTTCCCTATAACAAGATGAGTGTCTGTTTGGAGGACGCTTGCACAAGCATGTAATCAGGATTCTCTCATTCAATCTGCTTAGAATGGAGATGATTCCATCAATATGTCCATGACCGTTATGAAATTCCTTTTATGTTTAATCGGTATTTGATCTGAAAGTAAGGATCAATGGGATGATGTAAAAAGGAATTATAACTTCCCAGGTCCCTATTATGATGTAAATTTTGTTTCTAGAAAGAAGTAGAGTTTTTAAGATGCTTATGCACCTATGGTTTTGTGAACACGTGAATGCAGTGAAATTTCAGCATTGATCCACACTCTTACTCAACATTCATATTAATTAACCATTGTGATTTATGCTGGAACATTCAATATGGAATCGAAATCTTCTTCCTGCATCCTACGAAATTTCAAAATATCATTTCGAAGAATGTTACAAAATACTATTGAGAACTATTGAGAACTGGTATGAATTAATTCTTGGTCGATTTCGGATGACTATATTACATGACAAAGATGGTCTTACACCCTACTTATACAGAATTGTTTATGAATACAAAGTGATGATTGCATAACAACCTATCTTTCTCTCTTTTATATATATATATATATATATATATATATATATATATATATATATATATATATATATATATATATACACAAATATAAGTTTTTCACGTGATATTAGAGAACATTATTTAGTCTTAGAAATTATTACGATTGCATTGTTTTCATGAATAAGGGACATTATTCCTTAAAAATAAATAATCTTATTAACTTCACAAAGTAACAATTATAAAGCAAAATTTTCCATGTCATGTCTCCTTCTCTTCTATTATCAACATACGTTTTTCTTCTATTTATTTAAAAAATGAAAGAAGTGTATTCATTTTTGCATTATTTGAAGTTTAATTTTATTTCATATCTTGTCTGTTCAAGAGCAATATTGTTTCAAAAAATAAGTTTATTGGAAACAGTGTCTTTGCTTACTTCATTTAATGTTTATATTTTTTTTATTTAATCTTCCATGTTTAAGTTTTCCTAAGCAATGAAATATACAACTATATTTTTTAGAACAAAGAATAAATAAATGCATAATAATTCGGAAAATTATTAATTTAAGGCCTATTTGGCTATTTTCGGTTTTTCTGGTATTTGTTTAGGTTTCAACTGCGAAATCCTATTCATTTCACTTTAATTAGTAACTTTAGCTAAATATCAGTATGAAAATTAACCATTTGAAAAATTATGAATCATCTTTCCAGCACATGTTAAAAATTATTCATTATGCTTATTAAGATATAAATTTATATAACTTATAATTAAATTAAAATAAATTTAATTTAAAGAAAAATTTTAGAAAAATATCTTACCAAAATTTATTAATGGGGAAAATTAACTATTTAAGTAAAATTGTAAACTTTATAAATTTAAATAGAATGATCTTTTAATTTATTTCCTAATTAAACAAGATATAAGCCATAAGAAAAATAAATATTGTTCAAATAAATTAAATGAATTGAACTTATTATATTTGTATAAAAATTATTTATAGTGTTAATTTAAAAGCATTATTTTAGTATAAAATATATTGAGAAATTTGACAATATATCCTTTACTATTAACGCTTTCTAAAACTATTACGTATAAATCTTTCAAGGAAATTATTTTTTACATAAATTTAAGTCATATGTTTCTGAACGTTTGTTCAAAGTGAATGAATAAATTTGTAGATATTTTGATTTGAATACTAGTTAAAGTTTTCGGCGTATGTTCAATTTTGGATTTCATTTTAACAGTTAAACTCTTCGGAACTATTTGCAGTTGTTTATTTATAATTCTACTAAATGATGCGAAATTCAACTCTAAATACAACATTTATTCATTTTACTTAAAAACATTTGCTTAACTATTTGGAAACTAGTTTCTAAATCAAGAATAAATTCTTATACGGAAATTTCAATCGCTATATTTGCACATCATGAAATAAAATTTTTATACCGTGTCTTAGCATTTACTTAAAATTGATTATTTATTTCTTGACGTGTCTTAGAATACGTCAAATCAAGCATTTTATGAACAGATTACATCTTTTAAAATAAAAATTGCATTTTAATTTGTAAAGTAATTTTACAACTAATATTTTTTTACTTATGAAACATTTTAGTTGTTATCTTTCACTACCATTTTTAATGGATTTATTCCAATATTTAATTTTTTAATAAATAATGCAAAAGAAAGATAAGGTCAACTGTCTTTAAAAAACATTATATTTTTTGCAATAAATTTAGCCTTAAAAGAAAGTTTAACGCACAAGTTTCTAAAATTAAAATGTAAAATTTCAAAATAACCTAATGTATGGGCACTATACGGTAATTATGTACTAAAACGATGTAAAATTTTCATTTAAATAAAAATATAAATAACCGAGACCATTAGACATTACAGCTAAAGAACTTTCTGAAAGAAAATTTATATGAAGTTTGGCATTGCTATCAAGGAATTCTGAGATTCTTTCCCATTATAAACGTAAACTTTAGCCTCAATCTCTATACACAAAAAACAAATAATACATTACCATGAAGTTTAGACCTGAATGTGCCTTTTTCATTCATCAAATATTAATTTCGCGTGAAAATGTTGCCAGAAACTCACAAAATATCTGTTAGAGGCAAATTTTAATTGTTGTGTGCGTACAAAACGTAACTAAATATCCCCTTGAAGGGCTCCAACAACTTAAGCCATGCCACAAATGCTTTAGAGGGTCTTTCTGAGCAGGTGGTGCATTTCTCACCTGAAAATCGAAGGAGAAAAGAGACTTTTGTTAAAAGCTGGAGCGTTGAAAGCATTTCAGTTCTCGTGATGATTCTCTTAGAAAATTAACCAGAATAAATTTAATCAGAATTGTGAAGGAATATGAAGTTGGTAATAATGTTTATGAAAGGGGCATTTTTCCACTTGAATAAATTTAACATTAGATTTCATCGAAATTTCAAACTAGTTTTAAGGCTTCATTTATTTAAACTCCTTTTCAAAATATATTGTATGTTTCTATGTGTAAAAAATTACCATTAACAACAAGAATTGAATTCTGCCAGGTGCATGTACTTTCTAAGTAGTAGATCCTAAATGAATTAATTATCATAAATTTATCTTAAGTATGATAATGACATTATTATGAGTTTGTATGCATGTAGTTTTAGATTTAATTAATCTTAATTTTGGGAAATATTGTGTAAAAATTTACTATAAATATCTAAATTTATTATAAAGTTAATTTTAATAATGTTAAACCTATTCAATAAACTTTTAAATTTACATTTCATGTATTCGTCTATATTCTAATAATGTGAAGTTTATATAATATGGGAAATCAAAGTTTATTTTATACAAAAATTTAAATAATGACATCTTAAATTTAATTTTTAAAGATTGGAGTGGAATGATTTCAACTATTAATGGTGTCATTTCAATGCAGCAAGCCAATTTTCTAAGTTAAGTAAATGATTTACATTATTTTGGCTTAATTTTTAATGTAAGATTCTGAAAAATTGTTGTTACTACATTAAAATGCTAATCTTACGTCACATATGACATCATGATACCAAGTGATCACTGTTAACTGAAACCTGTTCCATGTTGATTTTGTATGCTAAATTTTAAAAATTTAAATTCTTTCATTTCATTTTAAATTACGTAACTAATTTTGTATTTGTCAAATCAACTAATAATGAATATAAATGAAATTTTTAAACATTTTGTGTGATATATTTGTTTAAAAATAAATCTGTGAAACTATATTCATTGTTACATCACTATGAATAAATTGCATGGAATCATCTCAGTAAAATGATGTGGTATCATTGATATTCTAGTCGAATGATTGAATAAAAGGAGATATTTAAACATTTCATTAGATATTCTCTGTAACTGAACTTAAATATTATTATTTAAGTTTAATAGCAGACCTATCATAGCAAAGCTTATAAAAAAGCTATCATTATTTAATTTTAGTAAAATAGACTAAAAAATAAAAGAAAAATATTAAAGAAAACTAGCTTGAATATTGATATACGTACATCAATTTAAATAAATAAATAAATAAATAAATATATATATATATATATATATATATATATATATATATATATATATATATATATATATATATATACATATATTTATATATATATATATTTGTATATATATTTGTATATATATATATATATATATAAATATGTATGATGTATGTATGTATGTATGTATAAATGTATGTATATACATTAATTAAAGTGGTATAATAATAATAATAACTAAACAATAAAATGATTTCCAGAAATATTTCATACAGTATTAAATGTAAGACTCAAAAATATTTTTAAGAATACTTTAGAATTTTTTTATATAAATAATAATATGTGTAGTTAAAATACTTTCTATTTTATTTCAAAAATTTACAACTTATGTGTGTATATATATATATATATATATATATTACCATATAAAATATTTCGAAGAATATTTTATCATATAAAAAATATAATTAAATTTTTACTATCATTATTTTGAATACTATTAGCATAATCAGCAAATAATACATATTCTTGTGACTTATGTTAAATAAATTACAATATAGTAATTTTTTTGAAAAAGTGAATTCTTTAAATATTATTATGCTTAAAATACAAACACATTGCATTAGAAATAATAAAGTCAATTATTTATTTTGTGAGAATCATTACCTTTAAATAAAGCATTATTATTTGCACAGTGAAAAAAATTCGCTCGTAAGAAACTTTTTAAAAAATATTATTAAGTTTCATTTGAAGCGAATAAGGATTTTAGAAAAAAGAAACATATAATTATATTTATCGGAAAAATTTTCTTTAAAAAAATCCATTTACTTCTAAATTACGAAGAAACTTATTCATATTTAATATTAATTTCAAATAATTCTTCTTTATTAATATAATTCAGTACCAAATGACACAAATAGTCGTCATAAAATTCACTGCATAATTCTTCGATTTTAAAGATCAAATGGAAACACGATGTATTATACAATGCATCAAATTAAAAATAATTCAAAAATCATTATTCACACATTTTTAATTTTAATAGCATTTTCGAATGTTAGAACAAACTCCTAAGTTTATCCTTATTCAATATATGAGTGAATACCAAAATAATTTAAACACTTGTGTGAATAAAAGTGACATTTCAGATTACGCATCATAATTATGATATAATAAAAGATGCTAGTTTTCTTATGAATAAAAATGCATGCATTCTAATAATATGTGGTAGTTCATTGAAGTTCTAAAAGTCTTTTATTTTTTTCAAAAGTGTACAATGTTGGTCGTCTTTGATTTCCGTAAAAGCCAAGGTACAGGAGCATGTCTACCTGGAGTAAGTGTGACTGAAAGAACTCAATTTTTAGGCGTTTCTAGATGTATTGAGTCAAAAGTCATGCTAACCTACATTCAGCGCTGCAAGACAAGCTCTACAAACCAAAATAGTAGAGGGGTACTGAAACTCTGTGAATGAAACCAAATTTCACTGTAGAGTATTGTAATGTCTAATAATTAAATAACTTCAGCAAAAGTGACTGCAGAGTAGAGCTGCGGAATCCAGAGCCCGCATGAATCTATATTCTGCAATGACGAGTATTACAATTAGAAGGCAAATCCAGAAATGAAACATAGACAGTATACAGCAATTCCGAAGGCAGTTTACACACATGTCAAAGATAAACATTGTCTACAGTGGTATCAGATTCATAAAATCTATCCATAGATAATAGGAAGAAAGGACTATGTTCCCACAATATTTTTCGTATTTCTCTACTACAATACAGGTTCATGTTTAGAAGTCATTAGAACAATAATATGAACGTGATTGTCTCCTGCAAAATATTTATCTGGATCTTTATTGATACGGACAGCTATTTCGTGGATTTTTGCTATACCAATTAGCTCAGTAACAATGCATATTCTATGAGGAAAAATTTGTTTCGTCAAGGAAATGAAATTTTTTTGGAGGGAATGGAACATATAAATGCAGCAGGACTTATCCATTCACGGTTTAATAAAAATAGGATGGAATTATAAACACATATACAGTGACTTATTGTGTCATCCACCCAACCTCAATGTATTTGAGCAGTTATGGTGCACTTTAGACAGTTCAAAATGGAAATAATATATACACAAATAATAAATAACGCTGATTTATTTCTAATAATTCTTACAATATCTCTAATTAAAATGGTATAATATTTCTTTAACTATAATTCAACATTTGTATGTATCAAGTTGAATCGAGCCGCATACATTACTCTGGTAAATATTTTTTTTATTTATGCAAAATGGTTTTTATGTTTTAGTATCAATCTAAATTATTAATTAAATTTTTCCATAAACTTTCTAAATTAATGAATAACTTTAAATCATATGTACTTACAATTAAAAAGCAATAATAGGAAGAGAGACCATTTTAAAATTAAAATTTTATAATATAACTTTATGATCTATACCTTTCGGAACTAATGAGAATCTCATTATTATATATAATTTCATAATTCAAGATGAAATCTTATTAATTTTTCTGCGGACCTATAAAATGCAATTAGATATAAGTAAGAAGAATTTATTAGTTACTGGATAGTGACAAATATTTTGCATCGAAATGCCAATAATTGATTTCATTTGAGATACTGAATCCTTTATTAGATTACAATTTCATTTAAAACATGTCTGTACTTAGAAGTAAATATTTTATTAGTGATATTAATTCCCTGTAATGAAAATATACTAAACTGCTGGGCACCTAACATGCAAAGCAATAAGCGAAACATAAAAATCTTATGAAACATACATTATGCATTTGCGACAATGAGATTTGCGCTGCAGTGTTTCTGTATATAGGTAAAAATGAGAGTGATAGCCAGTTTGAAATACAATTCTTTTTACATTAATTTTGTTTTAACAAGTTGCTTAACTATGTATCGTAGAAGAAACCGAGAGTCTTTCGAGCAAAGATTTGAGTTTTTCAGAGGAAGAATAATGATGTTTAGGAATTTGGGATTGTCCTTTTAAGAAATAAATGATCGTATTGTAGAAACCAAGCAAGTGTGACACGTTACTGTGCCCGGTAAATGCATGAAGGGACAGAAGACTGATGAGGCCGATTTACACCCACCTTTGTTGCACCACTATACGTGATGATAGGCGTATTATGGACATTACTGTGATTGATCACTTAGCTTTATCATTAAACGCAGCACAAAAGACTTGCGTAACGATTCAGACGCAAGATTTGGTGTCATTCAAACCATTCGAAGTCTTATGCAGCTGAGAGAAATATCCACAAAGCGTCCAATATTTGTTTACCCTTGACTCAAAATCATATTCGTTTCCACTGAAAGGTCATGATATGATATTGCTTCTATTGTTGAATTTTGTTTCAGCCAGCAGCACTAGGATGGTCAGTTTCAAGGAAATACCATAATGAAGACTCGCATTATGTGTCACCGCATTAGTCCTGTACTTGATAAAAAGATTTGGGCATGATATTGAGTTTTAGTAACGCATTCCACAAGTATGACTTGCCGGTATATTGAACATGTAACTCAAAGTCGTTAAGGCATTGAAATCCATTGTCTACACCATAGGTTCCCAAAGTGTTCCAGGTGGACCCCCAGGGGTCCATAGGAGACCACACAGGGGTCCACGTAGACGTGAAAAGAAAACAGAGGGCTTGCAAGTAGTAAGTGGGGGTCCACGAAATATTTTCTGGTTTTCCCAATAAAGAACAAAAATTTTGGCTTGGATTTACCTATCAACGTCCTGCATCATTCACTAGGTAAGTATACAAAAATGTTCGCGACTCAGCTCAAACACAGAGCTGAATAGAACAATAGATAATAGTACAAATGTACACCACATGCCGAGACTAGCAAAGTGACGCGCGTGCGCCTGCTCGTCCGGGATGCTTGCTTAGACTTGCAAAGGGATGAAATGCGACTTGTGCTGTGCTTACCATCTACATTAGGTACTAATTTTCCCAGTTTCCACACTTGTCACAGATAGGATGTCTTGATGAGGATGTTCAGACTTACTCTCAGCACTTAAATACCCTGCATGATGACTTCAAAAATAGATTTGAAGATATTCTGACGGTGGAAATACTACCATGGATCATAAATCCTTTAGATGAAATGGAAGAAGCGAATGTGGTATTACAAGGGGAGCTACTTCAGCTCAGCACCAACGAGGAATGTAATAATGTTTTAATAATAAATGTTTATAATTTTGTATAACCACAAGTATATAAATAGGAAACAAGAAAATATGCTACTTTTTTAGGAGTTTTGGGAATACAGTAGAAATTGGGAATACAGTAGTCTGCTGAAAATAGTAAAACTTTGAAAGTGCTAAGTGAGAAAAATAAAGTTTGCGAACCTATGGTCCACACCGTGCTTCTATCAGCCACATTTCAACAGGATAAGGAGCAACCACAAGTAGTAATCAGTGCTCAATAGATTTTCTCTACTAAATTGAACTGCTTGTTTTGTCTGCTTTCGCCCCTATCTATCACCAATTGAGAACGTAAGATTAATGTTTGCCCAACGATTAGCCCGGGATGTGCCTTCCGCTAATTCGCTAAATTATTATTGCTTCGCATTATTTGTGGAAATGGAATAAATTGTTAGAGGATTAGGATAAATCCAAAGCCTCTTTAATACTATGGCGAGGCATATAACAGTAGGTATAGCCAACAATAGCGGACGCAATAACTATTAATTTTGTTTGTATCCTCACTTAGTAATTTCAATTATATGACCTTTACACACTGTGTAATTCACTAAATGAATTTTGTTCTAATATCTTTGGTTTGTATTGGTGTTGCAGTTTGGATAGCCAAGAGTGTAATTTAATATTCTCTGAAATAATTTTAAATACATTATTTAATTATAAAATAGTATATAAGGATATTTATTTAAATTTCCATTACCCTCTTCTTTATAAAATAAGTATTACAATAAAATAATTTTAAATATTCAAGAAATATTCTTCAGATAAGAAAAGCTGCCAACTTCTAATATAGTAGATGGAAAGAAAATGAACCAGACTTTAAACATTAATATAGATATTTTTAAAAGTAATTAAATTATAAGTTATAAGGGGATGTTCACATGAAAAAACTAGAAAAATAGTCAATATTCTATAAAGAACTATAAACTATATTTATTATTTTGCAACATTAACACTGAAGTTAATGTTGTAAATGATTCATCACTTGCCTCGGGCATAGATAATCAGCCATTCATTAGCTAAATAATTGATTTACGTAAAGTGAATTAGATTTATATATTTTCAAGAATATTATAAATTGAATATTGGTATCATTACTCAATAAAAAATTAAATTAATTTGCACATTTTAGAAAACTATTGCTTAAAACATTTAATTCAAATTATTGATAATTTTATTTATCATTTCATTAAAGCACTTAGAGTATTAGGATTCACATTAATTTTGTTTGATGTTAATCGAAATAAATGATAAATATTGTATATTGGTAATTTTTTAATTAATTGCAAAATTTCTGATTTTAAACAATTCATTACATATATGTTTACTACAAATTTTAATTTAATACATGTTCGTTAAAACAAATTTCTCTAAAGATTTTTATATTTTCTTAAGGAATAGAAAGAGTTTCTTTTAGTATATATCTACAAAAAAATCAACTTAATGAAATAACAAAATTTATTCATTATTAAACGTAACATGGGAAATTCCACAAAATGCATTTCATTCCTTTGAGGAAATACTATGTTACTTTAGTTAAAATATTTTAAACAGCAATTTAATTTAAGTTTACTTCTTTTAAACACAAGATAATGTTGCAGTCATTATTATTATTTGAATAGCAAAAGAAGAAATTAAATATCTGAAGGCTCTCACTTAAAGTTATTGGTCCTTTGTTGGTTGAAAAACGTTTTTTTGAAGTGGCTGTTGAAATGAATCTGGAATTTTTTCTGAATTATATATGATCATCATTTAAATTTTATTTATTTTTCAGTGTTTGTCAACACTTTGTATCCGCAAAAGAAATATATAAGTTAAGACCTGTAATTTAAAGTAAACTTCTGCTTCAAATGTTTTTTGTAGAAAAGTCTTTTCGAGCTTACGTGCCGTTTACCGGAAGCTCGAAGAATCAGTAATTTATTTGCAGATACAGCTTTCTTCAAATTCCTAATATGCGATATTTGCTCATAACTACTAAGCGTACACATGTAGAGCCACATTTATTTTAGATTTTACATTCCTAATGGAATTAAAATCTGATAATTTTTTTATGTTGGTTTTTCTAGAATACCCCCGTATTTGGGCAGGACATCCTCAGGACTCTGTGCTTTGCCCTATACTTTTCCTTCTTTACCTAAATAAAATAACTGTCACATCAGAAAAGAAGCCAAAGTGGCTTGCTATACTGACGACATAGCAGTCTGGCATGCGCACTCTGATATTAACATTTCACAAAAATATCCTCAACAGTTACATGGAGGGCATTGAATCCTGGACAAAATATCTTAAGCTCACTATAAATCCAGATAAAACAAACTTCTGCGTATTTTCTACCGACAGAAAACTTAGAAATACTCTCCACTTTCTCATTAATCTATATAGCTTTACAATTGAAAAAATTACACAACCGAAGTATCTTGGCCTGAATCTGGATGCAGAACTACGTTTTTTATAGCATATTTCATGAGTCTCAAATAAAGCTCGAAAAAAGCTAAATATTTTTTAAAGACTGTGTGGTGCACCTTAGGGCTCGAGTTCCAAAACTCTTCTCAATACCTACGTCCATCTCATAAAGCCAATTCTGGTGTATGCCTCTTCCATTTGGGCACCTGTGCCCTCTTCAGCAAAAGATTAAAAAAAATTCTTCAGCAAAAGATGCTCTGCACTGAATACAGTACAGAGCATCCAAAATCATCACTGAGCAGCTTCTCCTACAAATAACACCAAAGCTGAAATTGAATGTGATCTGACTTCCTTGGACATATTAAGAAAATTAGCATCATAAGATTCACAAACAAAATTTGTAGCCTAAATGATCATCATATCTCCAGCATAATATTCAAAGCTTAGAAGGGAAGAAGCAGACTTAAGAGATCATCTATTTTGCTATATGACTAAGAAATAAGAAACGATATTAGTCTCCAGCAGGAAAATCTGGCTATCATCTACTTTGCAATATGATCATCTACTTTGAAATACGTCTACTTTGCAATATGATCATTTACTTTTCAATATGACTAAGAAATAAGAAACGATATTAGTCTCCAGCAGGAAAATCTAGCTACTATCAAAGAACCACTTTTCGCTTTCTGTCTTTCCTCACAAGTAACAATCAGTTTAATCTCTTCCGACCATGTAACAAAAAGTAGTCAGTAGAAAAACTCTAGCAGAAAGGCATCCACACCTTCCAGGAACTTTTGAAAGCTGACAGTAACCAAGAAATTGCCAACAATGATGGATTATCTAACTCTCATCTTGATAAGGCAGTGGCGGAATCATTTTCATTCATCTAGATGGTGAATATGAATCCCACAAAGTTCCTACAAGAATAATTTCTTCAAACTACACATGCGAGCTGATAGTCATTAAAAGAGCTATTATATATCTATTGTAATGCAGCACTTGAGAATTACAGTGTGGCATTGTAATGTTCACATATTCGAGATCAGGGCTTCAGGCAATCTTAAAGAGCAACTGACTCAAGAAATAATAAAATATCCAAAACGTTGCATTTAACAATAATAAATTTATGGGGCGTGGTAACCTAGTGGTTAGGGTATCGGCCTTCCATCTGGAGGGATGGAGTTCGATTCCCAATGCCGCCAAAGACCCACCGAGTACATGCTATATACGTGTTCCTTAAATCTGTGGAATCGAATGTCCTGTGGTCGTTCGTTGAGCAGTTAGCATGGGTGCAATGGTCTGGAGAAATTTACTCCGCCTTCAGATCAATGCTAAAATTGAGGGAGTAGATCCTCTGGTGCTGCCATCTATCGGAGGATTTGAAGAGCAAAAGTCGTACTTTCACCTTTATGGTGCTCTGATTAAATGAAAGACGCTCCCAATTGACTTAAATTCGCATAGCCAAGGCATAGCGAGCTTGACTTGTCCAAGTGTCATTAGTAACAACAACAATAAATTTATGTAATTATAAAAAATAAAAATAAAAATAATAATTTTATGAAAGGTGTGTTTTTTAACAAAGATTTATTTACATTACATTTTGATTTCAAAAAGAGATCAGTGCGGGGATTCTTCGATTACACTTAGTTTTATTATTCTCAGTTTCTCCAAACTTTCAAATGGCCTTGCAATATATGACTTTCTATCTATCTATCTATCTATCTATCTATCTATCTATCTATATATATATATATATATATATATATATATATATATATATATATATATATATATATATATATATATATATATATATATATATATATATACCATTAAACCCAAATTTGCCAAAATGCACTATTACATTTATCGTAATCAAAATTAAAATCCACAAAAATTGCAAATATATACATACACATAAACTGAGGAAGACAAATAAATAAATTTAAGGACTAAGTGTAAACACAGAAATGCCAATTAAAATTTCTAATAAGACCATCAAGTTTTGAGTTATTCTATTGTAGTTTATAAATACGCCTTACTTCGCTCTTATAACCAATGTTCTACTAGTAAATAATGATTAAAGAAGTTAATATTGGAATATTATAAAATGTATATTTTCCAGTCTTTTTATTTATTGATTGATACAATTAAAATTATTACGTATGTTATAAATTCTATATAGAATATTGAAAATAACATTTTTATGAAATATAATTGAAATATCTGAATTTCCAAAAATTAGTTTATTTACTTTGAAATTAAAATCATTGGTTTCTTCATAAATCTCAGTGTTTGCATAGTTTTCTTTAACAGCAACTAAAATATCCAAAAATTAAATTTTTAAACTGCCTTTTTTAAATTAATTTTAACTGTTCAAGATAGATAATTTTGTAAATTTCGTCAAATTCTAAAAAATTAAAAATTATGAAATCCTTAATATATCTATTTGCAAAGCGCATCTGAATAATATAAGATTTTTCATACATACGTAAAAATTAATTTACTAAAAGGCTTGAGAATTATGAACGTTAAAGTATACCATGAACTTGTAAATTAAGTATTTTTCCGTAAAAAATATAATTATTGTATATGTGTATCATTATAGGTTTATTATACAGAGTATTTTATATGTGTATTATGCAGAACGTTATATGTATTGTATATACAGAGATTTTTCCAAAAATTTATGTCAATATTCAATACTGAATTAAAATCTTAAAAATAAAACATAAAAACATCAAAAAGTTCATCTAGTGGAATGCTTTTCAATACAACTTTGAAGTCATGAAAAGAAATATCATAAGCTTCATTAGAAAAAACAAATTCAATAATTGGATTTATTATTTTTATTATCCATGTGTTCTCAAAATCAGTAATATTATTTAAAGTAATATTTAATCAATAAAAAAATCAATTTTGAAATTTATCTGCATATGTGTTACATCCTCATGTAACGTACTAAAATTTAGCTGGATTTTTATGTAATTTAGGGCAAATTTTAATATGAAGAACATTAAAATTTATAATTTTAACTTTGAGTTTTTTAGAAAAGGCAAGAATTTTTTAATTATAGTTGTTTTGTTTGAATTTGTAATTTTGTAGATTGTTGAATTATAGATTTCTTTATATAACAGTTGGTAATTTTTTTACGGAATATATGTTCCATCAGTTTACTATATTTCGTATTTTAATTTTATTAAAATTAAAAGTAAACTAAAAACTCCATGACACGACAGCTCATGAGGGCCAAGGCCTGCAGTGCCCATAACTGTTTTCATGACCGAGGGCCCTGTGGTGCGAAGCATATGTCCCAGTTATGTGGTCAGTCTAACGTAAGACCCCCAGTGTTTCGTCCCCAAGCATGCTTGGTACTCAGTTAATTTACCCACTGAAGGGATGAAGGACTGAGTCAACCTTGCCCCACCCGAGGATCAAACCTCGGACCTGTGTCATTAGAGCGTGAAACGCTGCCACTAAGCCACCGAGCTTCGTTTCCATTTTATTATCCTTGGTTTTTCATTTGATTAATTTTATAAAAACATTTACGATTATATATATATATATATATATATATATTTATTTATTTATATATATATATGTATATATATATATATATATATATATATATATATATATATATATATATATATATATATATATATATATATATATATATATATATATATATATATATATATATATATATATCGATTGTTCGTTTGTTATGTATTTACATACTCTTAATTTAAAATGTGAATCAATTTGAAATAATATTACATATTACTTTTAAGGCCAACTGCATTTTTCTGAGAAATTTTTGACACAAATATAAATAATTTTACAACAAATGAATAATTTAAGCAGTGTAATTTATATTTCCTTTGAAGTGGTAATATTTAAAAAAATATCGATTATGGTTTCTTAATAACTACAATGTTAATTCAGAGAATATTGTAATCTAAAAGGAAACATATTACACTTAAAACTAATTTAAATATTTCTGAGAAATTGATCTGCATAGAATTACAGTAAATTCTATCTAAATTATCAGCTTTGTAGTTCCATGATGTAAAAATGATGTAAAAATGAAAAGCAAACTTTATTTCTGGTAAAATAAGCAGTTTACAATAAATAGATTATTTTAACTGACGTAAATATGAAGTTTGTTTTACTTAGAATAACTGTAAATTATATATCTTAAGAGACAAACATTTTTTCTTGTATTAAATTTTGAATGCTTTAATAATTCAAATGCATATTTCAGTGTTTATTTGTTTCTTTTTTCATTATCACTTTTATTATTTGTGACAATTGCATCAATAATTTCAGATGATCACTGAAATGCTAATGTATTTCATTTAAAAATAGCTTTAGTTTGTATAAATAAGCATTGAAGGAGAAAAAAGTTTAAAATAATTTGTTAAGAACCATATTTATATTATTACGTAAAAATATTAATATAAACTACAATCAAATATTTTACATTACATCAATTCCTTAATTTAATACTATTATAATCTGTTTAAGATGAATAAAAGGGAATGAATTTGATTATAGTACGTGCGATTAAAGTTATAAACAAAGTATTCATTTGGACGAAAATATATCTGTCATTAAAAAATTAACTGTAGTTAAAAATTCAAAGGGTGCTTTTTGATAAATTATATAAATCTGTGAAATACAGATATTTTTCGAACATTTGATGATATTTGTACAAGATAACGGATAATAATGGAAATTTTCCAAATGGGTAGCCGAGATTTTGTGTTAGCAGGAAATAACATTCAAGTTTGTGAGCTTAAGAAAGTAAAACTTTGTCCTCTTAGTAATAATTAATCAGTGGAATGTGTAAAAACATGCGTTAGTCATATTTTTTATATAGAAACAGCAAAAGTTTGGAATATGTCAAAAAGATAATGTTGACTTTCTTACAACATAGAATATTCTGGTGCCATCTCATCAAAACATGTAATAAAATATTGTATTAACAATTTTGAAGAGACTTTATCTATATTAATGAAGAAACCAACAGCATGTGACAGAGAAATATTCAAACTCCATAGACACTAAAGGAAATAATGAACATTGGTGTTGTAAGCGAATCTATCTTAAGTCAACGGCTCTTAATTCCTAAGCAAATCGTTGCGGTTAAAATCTCTTGGGTGATTGTTTTCAGAATGCTTAAATTCCACATTGAATGTCGTCCTTACAGCTTGCAGATAGTGCAATGACAAGAAGAAAACATTTAGCTCTTGCGAAAAGAATTTTGTTAACAAATGATAACAAACATAAACAATGACGATATATTTCTAAACAAGTTATAGACGTCAGAAATGTACTGATATCGTCTCATGGAACACTTTCACAAGCAGAACTACCGTTATTAGATAAACAGAAATCTTGACGATGTCCATAAGTTGTCTTCACAAAGTAATATGATGAGCTGTTTGATAAAATTGATACACTGTACGTTACTTTATTGAAAATTAATTGGTGATCGCAGTAGTTGTAAATGATGATCGTTACATGATACTACAGTACATTGCGTATGTACTATATTTTCTTACACTTAAATTCACAAATTTTCAGGGAATTCAACAAACGTTGTTTCAACAGAATGGTGCAACATCGTATACTTCGATGCCATCAAGATAAGCTATGCGAGAATCTCATTTTAACCACATGATATCAAATTTCAGTAACGTTTCTCTGCCTTCTAGATTCTTAAATTCGTCGATGTTTGGTATCATTTTTGTGGGTACATATCATGATCAAAATCTGCATTTTTTAACCAAGAACTCTGATTGAATTAAAACAAAAATATGAATGTAACACACAGTATAAGCTGAGCTGCTGAAGCAGACAATAAATAATCTCAAGTACATCTTAAGAAAGCATTTGGACAAAAGCTAGGTCTTGAAAAAACGTAATTTTTAAAAAGTGGTAAATTAAATTTATAGTTTTTGAGTTGCAATTTTTAAGGATTCAATGATTATAAATAAATGTTTTTCTTCCGCTATTCTTACTTATGTTGAGTTGTTAAAAATTTCCCACCTTTAATGTCATTTTGTGTGTTTAGAGATATTTACATACAGATAACAGTGATATTTAAAGTAATCTGTATTTCATATAGCAGTTTTTTTAGTTTAGACTATATATATATATATATATATATATATATATATATATATATATATATATATATATATATATATATATATATATATATATATATATATATATATATAAATTAAACAATATGAAATTTGATGAGACTATGTTTTTTTTCAAAACAAATTTAAAAATTAAGTCTAATAAGATTTAAATTATTAAAATTTCTTTTCAATTATTTTGTATTAATAGCGTTTTGCATGTGGTTTTGCATATGGAAATAGTTGTATAAATAACATTAGTTAAGACTATTTAAATTTGAAAAATGCATTTCTGGAAATATATTTCGGAATTTAATATTTTATAGATGGGGAAAGTTACTGTAAACTGTTTAAATATATATTTTTTATTTAAAAACACTGAATGAAATTGCACATAAAAATAAATTTTTTGCACATAATGTATTATGCAAATTATTATTATGAAATAAAAAGTATAGATTTTACAATTTACATTTATTACAATTTAAAACTTACATTTTTACAATTTACTGAATAAGCAAAATTAGTTGTGCAACTGTAAACAATAGCTCCAATTTATTGTCTCAAAAAATTTTTTAATTTATCTAAAAATTTGAGTTAGATAAAAATTTATAATATTAACAAATAAATTATTTATGTAAGTATAATTTATTATAAACTGAAATAACACGCATTTTTTCACACACCAAAAAAGTAATTTTAATTATAACTATATCAATATAAACCATGCTAACTTTGTAAGAACTTTAATGCACATATTATATCGATAAAGTAAATTCCGCTTAATAGAAAAGATAAAGTGACGTATTTAGTGAAAATTGTTTAGAAAATCAAATTTAGAACTTTAATCTTTAAAGAGAACAATTTGTTTTGTACATCATAGTTATTTATCTTTGACTTTTTCCTTATATTTATCCACAGAAGATCCTCCAATTAAATGTACGATTTAAACCATCCAAAAGAGATATATTAATTAAAATAATACTTGCTTTTATTATCTTAAGCAGTATGCGTAAGATAATTATGAAAATGTTTTCATAATGTTGAATACTGCTTAAGATTTTTTGTGCAGAGTAAGTTTTGAGTAATCATTTATTAAAAAAAATAACTTTTAGAAAAAAAATATATGAAAATGAAATGTATTTATTTTAAGCAGTGATAATTAAAATCAACTTTATTTAAACTTATCATAAACTCTTTGTAAATTCTATATTATTTTCTCACCGAAGAATAAAGAAAAATCTTAGTAAATTAATTTAGGAAAATAAAGTGTTAAACAAAAATATTATAATTTATTAATATATTAATATTGATTTAAAACTTAAATAACTAACAAAGTTGATGCTTATAAATGTATCGGTGTTTACTATAAAACACTTTTCAGTCAATTTTTGTTTTGGTAATAAAATTTATGCATTTTAAATTACTTTATAATATTAAAATCTGTTTTTTTGCATTAATTAATATATATATATATATATATATATATATATATATATATATATATATATATATATATATATATATATATATATATATATATATACTAATTAATGCAAAAAACAGATTTGAATATTATACATATATACATATATATATATATATATATATATATATATATATATATATATATATATATATATATATATATATATATATATATATATATATATATATATATATATATATATATATATATATATATATATATATATATATATATATATATATATATATATATATGTATATATATATACTAATTAATGCAAAAAACAGATTTGAATATTATACATATATATATATATATATATATATATATATATATATATATATATATATATATATATATATATATATATATATATATATATATATATATATATATATATATATAAAGAGTTATTAACCACATTATTGGCTTTAAGAACTCGATAAAAACTCGATTCCATAGCGTTTTTAACAGTAGTAAAGGATTCCTTTTCTGAATAAATCTTAATTTGCTTTCAGGTTTTCTCTCTTCCAGCATGTAAATACTGTTCATTACTTATTGAAGATTGTTCTCAAAGGCAGTATTATGCAAGGATTGTTAAAATGCATCACAATATCCTCGTATTATCTGTTATGGTTTATATATAACACCAAATGATTCTGTATGTAAGATAATTTAGGCTCACTATGGTTTAATAACTGGAACAGCGATTTCAAAAGCCAAAAGCAGTGTTTTTATGTTTTAACCAAGATACGGTAGAGAAAATAAATTGAATGTTTAATATTTCTGCTCATTGCATAATGCTCTCTTTTTCTATGTGACAAGAATAATTTCAAATCACCTCCATCGGAAAGAATCAAAAACTAACCATTATCCACTCATAGATTTCAAAGAAGCCTTTAATGCACTGTACAGGCATAAAATCCTTATAACATTATTTGGCTTTTAGAGAGTGTATCATATAGTGTCAACTATTGAAGAATTATATGTGATTAATAACATAGAAATGTATATTTTAACGACTTGAAAATCAACCAATATTTTTATTAAATATGTTAATTTTTAATAAATGAAAATTTGTTAATATTCTTATCAGAAATCTTAAATGTGTTAAAAGATTTGTCCCATAGCAATGTTATATTCAAAATATATGGATATTATTGGTTTTAATAGTTAAAATAAAAACTATAGTTCTTAACTCAGTTAGAGAACATTTTTTAACAAATTTCCATTAACTTGATGTGATCATTTTCCTTCATATTTCTTAAGATTATTTAAATCATAACGAATACAAAATGAAACTAATGACAATAATTTAAAAAAATATCTTATACTATATGTATAACATATAAATATAATCCTATCATTCATGAAATAAGAAAATAATAACTACATAATATATAGAATAAACCCTAAACATTCTTACCATTCTTCCTGGATTAGATATTTTTGTTTTTAAATTATAAGTAATGATTAACTTTTGTTAGAAACGCCTTGGAAACATTTGCCATTTAGATTCAAAAAGAAAATCACTCTAGAAACTCTTTTTTGTTGTTCTCTGAAAGCATCTAAAATTTTCACGGTCAAATTCCTTGGCAAAAAATAAAAAGGTTTGACGTAAATCCTTAATATTTTGCCGTAAATGCTTCGTTTTTTGAAAAAACTTAGCATTCTTATTAATGAAATCGATTTTAGAGTCATTTCATAAAAGGATATTTAATTATGAAATAAATATCTAACTACGAATTTAAAGCTTCCAACACTTGAAAATTCTGATATCAATAAGTATTTATGGATTAAATAAACGCTGTGATTTAGATAATATTTGTTAACATCATATTTTCATTCTTGTTCTCTTGTGCCAGCTAGGCTGGCAATATGGTGTTCGCTGCTCCACTTTTCCAACTGAACTGTCCACCGGGGAGATACTTAACATTTAAGACGAGCTGGCAATAGAATGGTTTGCGCTCTTGCCTTCGGTTCAACACTTCGTGGGTTCGAATCCCACCTTGGGCATGGATGTTTGTAGTGGTTCGGAATCCACTTTAAACCGTAGGTTCCGGTCTAATTAGCCCTCGTGTGCAAAAAATGACCGTTGAGCGACAAACCAACCAACCAACCAAACTGAACTGTAATCTGCTTTCTCAGTAGTACCTGTAGGTACCTGTTTATAGGGTAGGCCTGACAACCCATTCACAACCCCTTCATACAAAGAAAGGACAAAGACAGGACAGACAGAGAGAGAAAGTACATCCATGGCCGAAGCGAAATTCGACCCTAGGGCCTCCCTATCCGCCGTCAGGCCCGCTGACCACTTGACAGGTTGGTCGGTTCACATTTTCATCAATGTAGTATTATAAGCAATTCAAATACTTAAACTGTAAGTTCAAAGATTTAAAATTGAACTGGACAAATAACATTATTTCTTTTTATCAAAAATTGGGTAAATGTAAAAATATATATACCTCATTTATAAAATATAATAGATGACTGATAAATGAGTAAATTTTAAATATGTTCAGACAAAAAAAATGCTATAAAGATTTTACTTTTATTTACTATTAATTGTAATTTTGTAAATAAACATACCTTTATTCTTTGGTTTTTTCCTCCGATTTTTACTTTTTGCATTGTTCATGATTGTGAAACAAGAAATTTGTTTCCTAAAGTATAGCATTGCTTTAAATCAAACATGGTATTTAAAATATTATCTAGAAAGGAAAAGACAGTTTAGAATGAAGATGAACACCATTTCTTACAAAAATAAGTACGGATATTGAGATAAAACAATAAAACGCTGCTAATTGCTTTCTTATCTTTTGCGTTACTTTACAATAAATTTTTGATTTGAAAATTAATCAGCCAAACAACGTTTTTAGAAACACTTGCGTCTTTGATTCGGAAATAATTATCGTCTGGATTGGAAAAAAAATTATTCTTAAATATTTTGTTTATTTTCGTGCACAAGAACAAGGCAAAACAGAAAAATTAACCAAAAATATCTTGCTAAACATTAAATTGTAGTCAAAATAATCTTTCATTATTGTTTTGGGCTGTGTCCAGATGATATTTTACTTTTTCAAAACCTAATGTTGGGTTAAATAACAGTGGGGCAGTTTGTTAGTGACTATGTATGGGAAAATATTAATGTATTATTATACGTATTAGTTTGTTAGTGACTATGTATGGGAAAATATTAATGTATTATTATACGTATTAGTTTGTTAGTGACTATGTATGGGAAAATATTAATGTATTATTATACGTATTAGTTTGTTAGTGACTATGTATGGGAAAATATTAATGTATTATTATACGAAAATTTCATACCGACTCTTATAAATCTTAATTCTTTGACTCAAAGAAGAATGCATAAATTATTTAACTTCTTAAGAGAATTATTTTTTCTTGATGAATTCACTTTTAAAGAAAAATTAATTTTAATAAAATAGTTTTTACTGCATAATACTATTGAGTTTTTACTAACCAACCTTATATTTTAGAACATACTTAGAAATGTTAAATATATTCGAAAGTTGAAATTAGAATAAAATATATTAAAGCATTATTTAAAATATATTAAAGTATAATATGTAGTTAAAGATTATTGAACTATAAAGCAATTTGAAACAACTCAACAGCATGTAATGAAGCATTGATTATCATTAATTACTGGATATCTCTAAATTTAGTAAATTCTAAATATTTATAAAAGAAAATTTTCGAAAATTAATAAAATATCCGCTACAGCAACGTAAAATATTTTTTTATCTGCCTAATGAAACTTATAACCTACATGTCCAGTTACAAATTGTTTAAATTTAAATAAATGCATAAATTTGCATTTCAGAACGTGACGTCATTAGACGAGTACACCTTATACAGGGAACAAATATTTTAACTTTTCATTTTAAATGTTTGAAAAACTGAAGAAATGAGTATGCTCTAAGAAATCTACATTATTGTAAACTTTAAGTAAATGACAGTCGGAAATTTAAAATAGAAAATCCCTGAAATGTGTAAGTATAGGGCCTCAAATGAGGTAAAACGTTCTTTTCAATAAAGTTTAAAAAAATGCTAAAGTGAGCCATATATTGTATAACTTTAAATGAAGGTAATATTATCAATTAGTGAAATTCTTGTTGACAGGAAAGATAAAAATGCAAATACGAGAACAAGGCTGTACAAATATATTTTATATCAAAGAATAATTTTTTCCAACGGCGGGCACTTGAGGGCTGAACCCTATGCAACAACAAGGCCAAAAACTGCTACTCATTTGTCGTTACCCAGCGGGCACCTGTGAACCATGTCACTGAGGCGAGTAGCGTTACCCGCGCCATACCACCAGAAACTCGCTTATAGGGTGGGCCACATTCATACATCATCACGGAAGAAAGGATAGGGAAACACAGAGAGAACAGAGAAAGAAAGTAACATCCATGCTCGAGCCAAGATTCGAACCCAGGACCCACAGCTCAGGAGTCAGGAGCACTAAGCACTCAGCCATTGGTCGGCATCAGAGAATAATTACTTTTTGTAATTATTAACATTTCAAATAAACATAATAAGTTTTTTTCTGAAAATTAGCTATACATTAGCTTCTTTAATGTACATGAATATTTATAGGTAAGTAATGAAGAAATCGTAAGCAGCAAATGATAAGGGATAAGGAATTAATTTTATTTTAATAAAAATATACTAAATAAACCATCAATTTATTTTTTATTATATTATTTATTGCTGAACAAATCAATCATATTGTGTATATTTGCTCATATATTTGTTATCTTCAGTATTTACATTCTTCAAAAGCATAAGTTTTCTTTGTCAAAAATGACAATATATATGTTCTTTAATTTATCTGTTGTGAAATTCTTTCCTTATATAGTACTTAAATAATAGCTTTAAGTTATAAAATTTTTCTAGATTTCTCAGAGTGGATTTGTCTAAGCAAACTTTATTTCAGTTCACTTAAGCAGTTTAATATAAAATCAAATTAGACCTAATACTGATGCAGAGTAATGGATTCTTATCTTCATTACTTTATAAAATCCAATGAATTATTATTATATGTATTATGAAGACTCATATTTCAAATTTACGTGAGAATATTAAATTTTTTATTTATAATGAAGAATTGATAGAGAATATTTTGTGTAGTGGAATGTGTAAAAATATTTGCTCTCCAATTTAAAATAAGTTAAATTTTCGATTCTAAGCATGCAAAACTTTGAGAAAAGTTGTACCATTTCTTAGGAAGTTTTTATAAGTTTATATATTTAATTATTTGATGCAACCTTTGATTTTGAAGCAAATCCTTTCACATTTTTATCATCCTTTTAATTATATCGATACTAAAGCTGTTTTGTCTCCCTTAAATAATATCACTTAAATAATATATGGTTCTTCAAGAAATGATAATATCATTTATTATTTCTTGAAGAACCATACTCTTCTTATTACCATTTTTGCATTGAGGAAACCCAAAACACAAAATTTGAGATCGCTGAAAAAATATATTTTACATAAATCTTCAAGCTTTAACTTTAAAATTTATTTCTCTTTTCCAAAGTGAGCAATATCCCAGATTGTATTTTCAAAGATAGTAAAATAATAAATTATAATTATTCAAGAATAAAATATTCAGTTTCAACAAAACATAAAACAAATTATTTTTGTTAAAATTTATTTTTAAATTTCTGTACTTACTTCAACATCTGAACATGCGTGTATTATATACATTAAAATTACTTTTTGTAAGAAAATCGAATATCCATAATTACAAAGAGGCGGTCAGCCTATGCATCAATACCATGATAAATAAATGTTTTGCCAGGATAAATGGGATTCAATCATTATTCTTTTCATATATTACCCGTTATTTGTTTTTCATCTAACATCATATCAAAAATCAGTTATGACTTATTTTTCTATAGAATGGTTTTTGATGATGGATCAATATCACAAAGTGTTCCATAACCAAACCGATAATTCAATGAGCATTTTTTCTAGTAAATGCTTAGTATATATCTGTCAATAAAAATAAACACATTATAATTCAAATTTAAAAAATAAAATAAAATCATGATTAAATATCAATTCTCTGTAACGAAAAACAAGTAAAATATGCGCGGAGAACTTTATAAAATATGCTAGCAAAATATTTTAGTGTAATATCAAGAAAGTCACACACTTTAAATCACAAACATAGCTGAGCAATGGATATTGTCAGAAATTATGTTAGTAATTCTACATTGTATCATTAACATCAATATTTTTAGTTAAAGTTCCTATATTTAAATTCTGATATGAAGAATACTTAGTGCAAAGAATTAATATTAGAAACGATTAAGCTAATTTTCATTAAAAACTTCACCCATCCACACTTATACACATACATGCACATACAAGTGTTGGTTAAAAATGTAATTGGAATTAAAAAATAAATAATAATTTTGCATATTGTACATCAATAATTTGCATTAAATAAGTAAATAAAATATTAAGTTTGAATGAATACAAATTACAATTATCTCAACAAATATTTCGAAAAATTTGCATACTATACTTTGGTACTAAGGACAGCGGGTGGAAATTTTCAACTAATACATTCAATAATTTTTTTCATTTATATTTATTTTATAAAAACATCGCACTTTTCAAACAATTTTTTTTGCTTCATTTTAATAAACAGCATTCATAATATAACAAAAATTATTACAAATGAATAAACAATACCTGATTATAACATTAATACTTACCAAGAAATGGCATTTTAATGGAAACAGTAATGAAATGCAGTTTTTATATGTAGATTATGTCTCATTAGATGGTGTGCGATGACTTTATTTTCCCCCTAACTTCTTTTCGGAGTTCCAATTTTAATTTACAAAAAATTGCAATTCCTATACATATTATATTTTTAATATATTTTTATGCAATATAATATAATATGTGTCAAAAATCAATAGTAAACAACATTATATCTTATAGATTTTATTTTATGCAGGAATTAAAGTAATTACAATTTAAACTAAGAAAAATAAAAAAATGAATGAAAAAATTATGTGGAGTATATATCTAAGAGATCCAAGAAATAAGCTATTTATTCTTTCTTAACAAATATATTAACTGTTACTGAGTTCAGTTAATTTTGCAATATTTAGAACTACATCTTTCACTTCAAATCATTCTTAATGAACAATGGAAGCAGTCATCATTAACATTCACTGCTCAGATGAAAAGTGCTAGAGTCTGCAAATTGTATGGATGACTAATTGCGTGGTTTTCGTAGAGCCATTGAGGGATATTTTAAAGTAACTCAAAGATTTCCAAGTGGCTTTGACTGTCAAATTCATTTGTATACTGTCATAACATGAAAACGATATTGTCAAAACTACGAAAAGGGGAAATTAATTAATTTTGATAAAATGTCAGGGACATTTCATATAAAGTTAGTAGAATTTCCTTTTTTGCAAATCTTTAATGTTTGTATGTATTACGCGCGAAATATTAGAAAGTATTATCTAATGTTAGCGCTCCCTCAACATCAAATATATACTTTAAGATTATATGCAAATAAAATTCAATAAAAAATGCAGAAATGTTTACTTTACTATTCGTTACATTACTTTAAATGGTAATTTAAATGAAAATAATTTGTATACTAATAACAGGATAGATTTTGTTTCTTTGTACACAGCGTAATTTTAACCTGTTGATTAATTTCAAATATATTAATGTAAACTACAATGGAAAGAAATACATAAGGTAGCCAATTCTTTAACTTGAATATTGGTGACATAACTTTTACTTATTAAAAATTACCTGCATATTATGCTAAAATAAAAAAAAATAATTGTACAAAATAAAAACTAAATGAAACATAGTACCACATAGCAAATCGGTGCATGTATTGTCCATGTTTTCGGCATGATATTATGCTTTGTATATAGTGTTTGATTAACGTTTCATAATAATGCTTAAAAAAATTGAAAGTGCAGCAAAACTTTTCTTAAGGGGAGCGTTATAGTGCAATTTCAGAAATTCGTATTAATTGTCTAGTGATTTCTGAGAGATACTTTTGATTAACGCTTTAAAGACGATTAATTAAAATTTTTAATGAGAACAATATTCTACATTTTTTTTCTTTTTACAAGGACTATATAAACGGTATTTTATTCACTCATCTCGCTAAGTTCTGAGATGTACTCAAATTTTCACCATCCGACAGCATTTTTTTGTGAGACATTTCTAAAATTCAAAGTGAATTTATAGTTTGGAAACACATTATCATAAATATACAATTAATTCTAGTCCACTAAAAATTGCAAACTTTCCTGTTTTTATTTGTATTAGGTGTATCCCTCTTCATAAATCATGAGCAGCAGGATAGCAAATTGTGTCCTCACATGCCATGGTACCTCTTTTCCATGGTTGCAATCTACTGATAAAAACCCTCATCATGTACATCAGAGACACATCCAAAATTTTCAATGAAAAACTCGAAATGGGAGTTCAAAAAAGGATTTTTTTTAAATAAAATGATACAGCTTATTCCTTGGTATGAAGCCAAAAGATCTTCAATATTCGCTTAAATTTTTCTTCTTTATAATTGCCAAAAAAATCACAACAAATATTTTTAAATGATATTCAAGCTGCATTTTCAGATGCATTCAACAGCTCATCCTGTGATGTGATTAATGTTTTTGCGATCCTATAAATATTTCTTCAATTTTGCATCACTTACTATAGGAAATTTAGTTTCAGATTTACAAAAGCCTTGAAAAGTTTGTCCACAGTGCTTGTAAGCTCTTATCAGCCTCATAAGCAGGGTGAGTGTTATATGCAGGACAGTTATAAACACATTAATGAAAATCGCTAAAGATGATTTGATACATTTTTATGTTCTTTAAGAAGAGATTCCCGTTTAAGTCTCTGTTTCTTTATGAAATTCAACTTCCCATCCCCGCTGTTTCATATACATAAAAAATAGCAAAATTTTGTGTCCAAGTTACAAACATAACAATGAAGCCACTAATTTTAATTCACTACATATATTCCAATTTTCGGAGATTTTTCCTTTTTCATATTTTTATATGCTTTTTTGCATCAAAAGCATGGTTCAAATATTGATGATAATTCATTTCCATTATACAGTAATACAGCCTTCAAATAAGTATCTGTTGATATACTTCCAATAGCCACTCTTGTGGCTGGCATTAATATTCAAGAAGCTCCTTTAATGAATCAGCATTGTTGTTAAAAACTACATTGCCTTCTTTAGAAAGAAGTCCGTTAAATTTACTATCTAGATTACTATAAACACATATCTGTAAGTTTTCCTTAAGTAGATTTCAACCTTTTTGCCTGGAGCATAAAAAATCCACCGACTGTTCAGAAAAATTTAAATCTCTTATAAGGACATTGAGAGATCTTGTTGATATTATAAAAATTTGTTGTTGTTACTAATGACACTTGGAGGAGCCAAGCTCGTTGTGCCTTGGCTATGCGAATTTATGTCAATTGGGAACGTCTTTCGTTTAATCAGAGCACTATGAAGGTGAAAGTAGCATGACTTTTGCTCTTTAAATCCTCCGATAGATGGCAGCTTCAGAGGATATACTCCCTCAGTTTTGTCATTGATCTGAAGGGGGAGTAAATTTTTCCAGATCATATAAAAAGTGAAGATACGGATGAACTGCCAGCTTCAAAGGTACAATTACTTCTCTCATTTTCTTAGTCTTTAGTATGAGATTGGTCAGAGTTGAAGTTATGGTCATAAAATCTGGGCACAGGGCACTGTTCAGTGTGCGGTATGAGTCTCACTACTGATGTAAAATAGGAATACTTTGTAACAACATTTGAGCACTATTAATCTAAGGTTTTTTAAGCAGAAGTAACCGTCAGTTGAATGGTAAATATATTCACTCCAAATCTGACAGAGGACATGATGAGTACCATTTCTTCATCTTGATAGAAGCCTAACACAAGGTATACAGTATATATCTGAGGCCAAATCATTAATCAAAACCACTGTTTTACACATTTCGTCACATTTTAGAAGTTTCACAGCATAGAAGTAAAGTTCATAACGTATTTCACAGGTGGTGTAAAATTTCGCCTTTGAGACTTGAATGCCAGATCTCTACAATCGTATCAGAAGTTGTTTGGTGGTCTTAAGCACTTTCTTGGCATAAATAAAAATTTATAAATGTTAAAGTAAACAATACAGAACCATAGCCGAAACCAATATGTACCTGTTGCCAAGGTCACTGTTTCAAACTTGATTACTGGTATTTTCTTACTAAAACAAGGCAACACCTAAAGTGTTAAATCATGAACATGCTTAATTGTTCATGGATCATGTTTGGACGTGAATATCAATCAACTTGGCTTCGAATTGTTCTAGTCAAATTTATTCTTAAATTGCAACAACCAAAGAAAAAAAAACAAATGATATTAAAAAATTAAGCTAGGTGGAAATAGTTTGATTACACATTCGGATTCAATAGATAAAATTACATTAGAATCATCATGTAGCTTTCTTTTGGAAAATATTATGTTAACCAGTGTAATTTATTACTTTCTAACCATACATAAAGTGTATAACTTATAAATTCTGTATTATATTTGCTTATATATTCATTTTTCGTATTGATGTTGTGAAAAAGATGAGTAGGATCTAATAAATATTTCTGTAGCCTTTCATCCAAGTATTTTTGAATACTTTTCAATGAGATGTATGAATATTATAGCCAATACTGTATATTAGATTTTGAGAAGCTATTTTTAAATTTTCAGCAGTAAATTTTCGATTTATTTTTGCACTCATTGTAAATCTAAATATTTATCAAAAACGGTTTGAGGTGAGGGGTACAGTTTTAAAAGTGTTCAAAATTTCATATTCTTTGAAATTGTAAATAAATTATGATTTTATTATAATTTTGATAAAATATACGAAATTGTTAGTAAAAAATTTCCTAAAATTAAATTAAATATTCTAAATTCCTTATTCTATGATAAAAAATATCTTATAGTCTCTTTTCTTTTAAATAAATAAATATAGGCTTCACACAATTATAAAAATACTTGGAAAACTTAATTATTTTAATAATTTTATTGATCTACTATCATATTGACACATGAAATAGTCACATAATTTATATCAAAATTATCATTTTTATTGTATAAGCTATTAATGTTGTATAATCTTAAATTCACGATATAGTATTTTGCTTAATTTATTAAACTAAGCACTTAATAAACATGATTTATATCATTTGAGTAATCAATAAAATAGATCGATTACTGAAACTATGATTCAGATTTCTATCATGAAAAAGTTGTATTGCTTAATTCATTAGCCATAACCTATTATTTTTTTTAAAAATTTTCTATGAAGTGCAATTTTATTTGGGAGTTGTTTATTGTAAGTATGGCATCTAATAAGATACATGAACTTTTGGATGTATGGAAATTGTTATTTTAGACTTTTTTAAAGACGAAATGGAATAGATTATTTTGTATACATATTCAATTGAGATTTGAAAAGTTTTAATTATATTGATGTAAATAAAGATTTGGAAATTTTACGCTAAATTTAAAGAATTCTTTGAAAATGCATTGCATTATAAACTATTTGAAATAATAATTTTAAATAAAATTTAAAAGTTGAAATTCTTAGGTTATATAAAAGAAAAATTGTCTTATACCCAATTTTTAACATGAGAAACGTAAATTCCCTATTACATTTTAGACGTATTTTCATAATATGTCTTAAATACGCGAGGGTAAGCTTGGAGTTTTAGTCTATTTATGTCACTGAAAAAGTCATTTAATTTTTGAATAATTTTTCTTTGAAAATATATTTTACAAATAAATTCTCGCAAAAATATTTCTTAAAACATTTAAATTCTACACAAATATTTAATTAAGTAACATCAAATTATGGCAGACTTAGAGGTCTGTCTATATAAATCATTAATAAAAGTTTGTTAAATATTTAAAACTTATAAATGTTTAGTTACAAGCTTTAAATTGATTATAAAGAGAGTGGAACGTTTATAGTGATATTTTATAGTGGAGCGGAATAAAAGCAATGAATATGATATTTGCAATTTTCAAATTCAATTAAATTAATCATTTAAAGTTTAAAATATATTATTTTTTCCTCTAGAAGAAATTATTAAGCAGATTAGGATCGCTTTAACCTCATGATTAAATAAAAGTAATAATGAATTTTGTTTCATGAAGGTAAATCAGAAAAAAATAGAAATTTTATAAAAATTTATTTCATACTTGATTTTCTTGATAGAAAAATTAAGAAATATATGCATAATTTTTAACTAGTAAATAAAATTCTTTATATGAAGAAATTGATGCATGAAATATTCATGAAAAGTTAATTTAAATTTCAATTAATCTTTGAACTTTAATATTAATAAATAAATGCATCCGGTGAAAGTAAATGTGTATGCACCGAAGTATTAATTCATTCCATAAGGCAAAATTCTTTTTTAGATATAAATTGTAAGTTGTTTAAATATTATGTAAATATTTTGAATAGCGTACACACGTATAAAATTTAATAAAACACTTATTAAATTGTTTACTTTTAAAATCATGATCTACCTTGCTTTTTTAGTTAGTATTTTAAAGTAATTTTTGTAGGAAGCAAATTATAATTAAACAATTTATTGAAAATTGAAAGAAAGCTTCAATAATTTAATAAAAATAACTCGTAAATGAGGTAGATAAATGTTAAACAGTAAGTGTTTCTTATAAAAATGTCTTCATAAATCTTTTGAAATAATTAGAATATATAAAAACAAATTTTTTATCGAAAAAAATGTCATAAAATGTGAAGAATTTATGCTAGTAATATTTATCCTTATAATCCGGAACAAGATTCTTTTCTGCTATTAGAGCAAATGCGATGATAAATGCACAGAATAGCAAAATTTTTATTAATTTATAGTAATATTTAATCAGCTCTCATTTAATGCAAAATACATCAGTTGCTTTTAAATGCAGAACTAATTATAATTCTCATTCTAAATAATTCACACTCCTAATAAAATTATTAATAATTTAAATTTTGCAAAAATAAATAAAATCCTATGTAATATAAAGCATGAAAATATATACATATATAGTCCTAAAAATTCAATTATTTTGAAATTGAATGATGGCTTTTGTATTGAAGGAATTGATGTGATCAGAGAAAAGAAAGTATATTTTAATATACATAATTAAGTGATTTATTATGAACTCACACACATTTAAGATATTTACATTTAAAAGAATATAATGTATCAAGCATATTAAATGATACCTGTTTCTCTCAATACAAAATATCTGAACATTATAAATAATGATGAAGATAATTATATATTTAGTTTTTTTTACTTTTATTGCATTAATAAGATTTTACTTACGTATTTATATTAATTTTAAATTTTAATGCGAATTTGATAACTTTTATTTTCACGATTTATAAAATACATTATTTATATTAAATTGCTAATTTATTATGTTTAACAAAAGAAATATTTGTGTTTATTAAACTAAATGTCTTCAAATGGCTTTTATTAAAGGTTTTTATCAAAAATAAACGTCGTATTCCTCCAGAATTTAAAAAAAATTGGTTTGAATGATGTCATTTTGTGCTTTAAATATAAATTTTCATAGAAATTGCATCAACTATTTTTTTATGGAATGTAATAAACAGTTCTATGATTTCTAGCGAATTTAATTTAAACTGTCCTCATTGCATCACATTACATATATGGTATTTATGCAAAAAATCCTTTAACAAACAGGCTTTGAAAAATTTGGAGAAATATTTTGAAAATGAGAGAAAATGAGATGCAATGAAATTTGAAACTTAAAATAAGTTTTAGAGATAAATTCTATCTCTTAAAACACGTGCTCCTGTGTGCTAAAAATACATAAAAAATCAACTTATCATTTTCTAGAATATTTACCTTGTCCCAAAAGGAAGATATGTTTGGTTAAAAATAAAACAAAATAACCTTATCAAGATATGTTTTCGATAAATATTCAGGTACATATATTAGAAGGAAAATTTTATGAAATTAGAAAGTGAGCTTTATAGTATTATAGTATTACAATAAAGTTCGCATAACAAACTACCGCTGAAAATCTTGAGGACAAATAATATTAAAACACTTTTTACAATTATTAAAATCTTAAATGCCTCAATATTAAATTTCAGTAGTCACAGCATATGAGTTTATTAGAATTTAAAACATCATGCAGGTCAAATTTTTTTGTAAAAAAGAAGTGTTGTTTTAAAAATTTAATGTTCTATCCAATATTAAAATTAGAAATTACATTAAATAAATTAAAAAAAGTACTTAATTTTTCAAATATTTTGCTTTATAAATAAGTGGAACGTAATATTAATTGTTAATAATTTAATATCTTTGGGTGTAATTTTTTCTATGTAATATTAACGTTTAGATTTGCAGATCTTACAGTGTAGTCTGTATCATAAAGAATATGAATTTATGTACAAATGTTTTTTTCGGTTCAATATATTAATCACACCTTAACGAATAATGATATTTCATTGAGATTCTCTGACAACCATTAAAGGATTTTATGTATTAAAAAGCACTTAAATTTATGATAGAAAGGTAATTAATCTTGTATTGGAATGTTTAACCATTGTTATTAAAGAACATCTATGATTAAAAATAAAGAAATAAAGTAATTTTATGCTATTTAAACTCAAATAAAAAAGTTTCTTTCATTTATATTAAAATCAAATGAGACTTCATATTTAAAGTGAGAATCATTCGAATAAAATCTAAAATTAAAGTTTGTGATAAAATAAAAACGCTGTATGATTTTAAAGTGATATTCAACAAGTATCCTGTAATATTACTTAAAATGATTCATAAACCGAAAATAGCATAGAATAAGTACAGAAATAGTTAAAAATTAGAAAATTTGTTTCTATACATAAAGGAAAAACTCATCAGAAATATTTAATTGCACATAAAATGACTCCTAACCATTTATTTGGATTAAAACATTTTTTACACAAACTATTTCTCATATATATTACTATTTAAATAAAAATCTATACTTGTAGAACACATTCATTTTATCTCTGCATTACTTGATAAGAACTTTTAAACTACAAGAAACGGAAAAAAGCTAGCTTTCAAATTTTGATATATTTATTAAAATTTGCACATTACAGTAATTTTATCAGTTTTTGAAGTAACTAGTTTTCTTCTAAAATGTTAACTTTAACATTTTGTAATTTTCAAACCTAAATTATGTCGCAAAATTACAAAAACTGGAACCTGGACTTTTTCAAACATGTCATACCTATTGTTATTTAAAATGTATGTATTGTATCCTTATTTCTATTTTCATGCAAAATATTTTATTGTATTTTTAAAAAATATGCATACATGTATACAAACACACACACATATAATGTAGCTTTTACTCAGTTTATATTTGATAAAACAACAAGTTTTTTCTATATTTTGATTTTTGAATCAAAATAAATAAGACTTGAGTTAACAAAGAATGGAAAAAAATCAGATTATAAATAAAGATTTATTCAAATGTGAACAAAATATTTTGTAGCTTGAATTGAACAACCAATACAATTAGAGGATTAGATTTCTTAGCATTGTTAGCTGAATATTTTGGTTAATTCGATTTCGTATGATTTTGCTACTTCAAGATTCTTTTATCTTGTATCAAAAATCAAATTTTTTTAAAGAGTTGTTGTTTTATAAAATGACTGAGTAAGATTAACAATTATTAATACGAAATTAAAATAATCTATATGTTCAGAGGTCAGAGGTTCAACTCTGGTTTCGGCAAGATCGACTCAATCTTTCATGGCTTCAGAGAATCGAAAAACTGAGTACCAAGCATGCTTGGGAACTAAACACTGGATTTTTTGCATTTGGCTGACCATTTATTCAGGACATATGGATCTCACCTCAGGACCTGTCGGTAAATAAAACAGTGATGGGCACTGCAGGCCTTGACTCAGAGGCTGTCACGCCACAGAGTTTAGTTCAGTTTGTATATGTTATATATATATCTGTGTGTGAATATATATATATATATATAATATATATATAAATATATTATATATATATATATATACATATATATATATATATATATATATATATATATATATATATATATATATATATATATATATATATTATAATGATTTATTGATTTATACAATTATAATGATATGCGATTTCATTATAAAAGTAGTTTTCTAATTTTAAATATTCTTCAGTTATTTAAATAAATTATACAATTTTATTTAAAGCAAATATTTGAAGCAACTTTGCGGTAAAAATTATCCTTTTAGCTAATTTGAAATAGATGTGTTATAAATTTAAAACTGAAAATAAATAGTTTAGAGCTGACAATTTATGGTTAAGTTGTTGGAATTTAGACAAACATTAATTCCTTGCACATTAGAAAGTGTGTTCTACTCTGTCATATTAATTTCAAATATTCACAATAAGTTAGAAAAAATTTATGTGTAACACAGATATACAAAGTTACTTTTGTTATTGGTATACATTATATACCACTTTGAATAATAATCCAAATAAAATGACGCAAGGTAACAACTGCTCGTTTATCAATATTTGTAATAGCATACACAATTTAAATAATTAATTTTTAAAAATGTTAATGACTATAATTTACTGTATAAATTTGTCCTGGAAGTTTTAACAAAAGACACCAAGTAAAATTCAAAAATCATTCCCTTTGAAATGAATTTTAGTGAAATTTTTCTTCGTTACAAAAAAGTATTTCATTAAATATAAATCATTTTTATGACGTTATATTCACTAGATAAATTTGTTGTAGTTTCCTTTTAAATTCTTAAAATTTGAAATTATGTGTTTATTTATTTAAAACTTTTTATTGATATTTTATTTCTTTGAGCAAATTAAAATCCTGACATTCTGCAATGAAACTACTGCTTATAAATATAATAGTTTCGTACGTATGGGAATTATTTTAATTTTTACTAATACTGATATAAATTTCATTTTATGATGTAATGTTTGCGGCAAAACTTTAAATTTTAATATAAATGTCATTATAATAATTAACATTTGCTGAAATATACATTTCATTTTAATAAATTTACTACTAATATCTAATATCTTTATTAAAAATGCAAACATTTCCCCTTTTACTAGTAAATGTAAAGTTATAGTTGCACTCAATAGACCAATTATGTCTTATTTTTACTCTGTAATGTCATGCCGTAGCTTTTGTTTTGGTATAAATATTGTCTATGCTTGAATATACAGCATAAACATGCAAACTATAACGGTTATGGCATGGATTATCCACTATGTGTATGCAAAACAAAACTAAATATCTGCTTGAAATGTTCCGCCAACTCTAAGTATGTAACAAGCATTTAAGCGCGCATCATTGAACAGGTGTTATCTTTCTCGCACGCAAGTCGAAAGAGATTGGGTTGACCTACTTGAGTGTCGAAAATTCTTTAGCACTAATGATGTTCTATTGGAAAACTTACGTGTTTAGTTTATTAAAAGGAAGAACATATTGTATGAAATAATATGAGAAATTAAAATAATCAAAATACTTTTGAGGGACTTTTAGTAAAATCTCATGTTTTTTTGACAGTAATAAAAATATTATGATAACTAATCCCTTCTCATTCTTTTAAAATTTTTCTTAGAAAAGCATATTTTTTAACAGAAAGGATTCACATAACATACACATTTTATAATGGGTGATAGTATTAGTTGCAATAAAAATGTTATAATTATTTATTTCTTATCTTTTAAAATGTTTCGTTGAAAAAAATCACATATTAAACAAAGCGGATTAATTACTTAAAAATATATTCCTCTCCCTTGACGTTAAAATAACTAAGAATAAGCAATAAAATTGGTAAATAAATATTTGGAAACAAAAAAATGTTAATTACGTTGTATATAATTCTTCTAAGTAACCTTTAAATGAATTGAAAATTTTACTTCACTAAAATTATCAAGATTGTTACAATATCAATGACTATGAAATCAAATTAAGACATGATTAATCAAATATTTATTATTCTTTTACTGAAACTTTAAATGTGGGCTATCAGTTTTAATAAATATTCAGTTTACAATTATTGACTACTAAATATATTTATCTATTTTAAACATTTTTATAATTTCAATCCATAAAATATTTGATAATGAAATATAGAATTTTGTTAATTATTGAGAAAATAAATTCTAAAGTAGTAAGGAGTTTTTGCATGATGATTATGTTGCATTAATTTAGTTAGAACAATATAAGATTATCGTATTTAAATCCATAAAATTAAAAAAAATATTTCCTTACAATCGTTAAAATAAAAGATTTTTTTATTGTGTAACTTTTAATCCAAAAGTAAAAAAAGATTTTTCAAATATAAAAAAAGAAAAAATTGAAAAATAAAACTTAACACAATAATTTTATATATTTATATGCCACTATATAGATTTTTAATATTTGAATAATTATAAACAATGAAATATTATTATTTTAATACTATAACAATCAAACTTTTCGATTAAAAAAAATGAACATATTTGGAACCGATAAAAATTTTATTTGAAATTTTTTGAAATTTCCTTTGTGTATACTTTGTGAAATATCACCCTATAAAAAGCAAATTTAAGTATTTTTATGCCTGATTAGAATTGTAATATGCATATATAATATAGGTAATAACAATTGAAAAAGTGAAACTTGAATAACTTTATTGTAGTGAGAAATAAGGTAATATTTTCATTTATTTATTATAGTTATGATAATTTCCGCTGAAGTTTAGAAAGTTCATCTTAAAATTACATGTATTGCATAAACGCAAATAAATTACATATGCTACTTTTTAAGCTATACATGAACTTGATATTAATCCTTGATGGTTATTTTTAAGTAAATTATAGTTAAAATACCCAATAAAATAGGATCTATTTTTTAAATGAAAGATAAATAGCAAGTAATCGAAACGTGTAGAATTTTTAGAATCAGATACGAATACATTTTCGGCAACATTAATAAATATTAAATTTATTCATCAAGAAGAGAGCAGTGTGTTTCGAGTCATTTCTACATAATATTTTGACAAAACATCAAGTGCTCCTAATTAACCACACAATTTATGCAAGATATTTTAATTGTAATGTTGAGAAATCTTTGCATAGAAAATTATGATTCAGAGCATCATATATTGTAAAATTAATCAACGATGAAATCATCATCGATGACAATAATTTGTCTTCTACATTGTCACAGAAAATTGAATTTAAAACACAAAGCATTACTAATAATTAAATTTATAACGCAAGATAAGAATTTTTTTATCGCTAACAGAAAAAAGCTGCTGTAAGAGAAATTAAGATAAAAAAACCATATCACAACACTCTATATGAAATGAAAATTTTTAAAGACACACATTTTTGTGATTATTATCAGCATTCTGAGAAGTTATGTGTATACAATATGTTTAGAAGCCGTTCTTACAAGGATTGCTAAGTACTTAGCATTAAGTCAGATGATAATAAGAATGTGACAATTGCTTCTCGAGTTGATGACGAGAAATTTATATCCATTTGCGAAGTTCTGATTCAAGTCCTCATTTATACTTACAGAACTTTTTCAGTCGTGTTGTAGTAGTAGATTTGATGAAGTTTATAGAATGGATTTCTAAAATTTTGCTTGAGGTGATAAAAAAATGTCTACGTATGAATACGATTTAGCATTAATTCTATAATATTTGTTATATAAAGCGATTATGAGTTTCAGAAATACCTTACACGGTATTTACCTTTGAAGATACTGATTATATTGGAAAGTTGTTCTAAAAATGATTTCGTTTTTTTATAAATGAAAGACAATTTTCGTATAATGAATAAATAGTTCATTAAATTATATATTGATAATTCTGGTCCAGATCCTTTTGGCCGTCTTTTTGACAGTGGCGTGAATCCATGCTCATAAAAGTTTTGGTCTTTGCTGGTGATATACTGATCCAGGTGATTTTTGACTTCTTCATTGTAACTAAAGGATTCACCGTAAAAAACATTTTGCAATGACAGGAACAAATAATAATCTGAAGGTACCAAATCTGGAGAATATGGTAGAGGTGGCACTATATTCCATTCAAGCTATAAAAGCTCTTAGCGAGTGACCAAACTTATATGGTCTCGCATTATATTGGTGGAATACTGCACATTTTCTATTCATTAATCTGTTGAAGTGCGTCATTCATTTTGTCCAGCTGATGACAGTAAATTTCCGAATTAATTGTTGTATTATCTCTGGCAAAAGCTAAAAAATTATTCCTTTAAATTCCCATCAAATAGAGAGCATCACATTTTTTGAGGGATATTGGCTTCCGAAATGCGTTGAGCAGGCTCATCTTTTTTGCTACATGTACATCTTTCATTTGACATTGTTATATACAACCCATTTTTCATTCCCAGCAATGATGTGGTTCAAAAATGGATCATTTTTGGTGACATTTGTTAAGCAAATCATAATCGTCAAGGTGACGGCACAAATTTCACTCGTGAGAACATGTGAAACCCATTTATCTAGCTCCGAGAAAAACATAGTCCTTTCAAGCGGACATAAATAGTTGAATTCGGAAAATTTAACCTCTCACCGATCTCAAGTGTTGTTACTCACCGATTCGACTCAATTTATGCCTTTTTCGTGTCTTTATCAACTTTAACTGGCCTTCAGAATCGTGGTGCGTCTTTGATGCCAAAATTGCCGGAATAAATATTTTATTAACCAGTTCTGGCACTGGTATGCTGTCAACACATCTTCTCCATACACATCAATTAATATCTTTCTGACTTGAACACCATTATTAAATTTTATATAGGAAAAAGTAAAACTTGATGAAAATGCTGTTTATTGCCCTCAATATTTAAAAGAGCACCAGCCAAAAACTACTGTGTAGGATTAAAATGAACTCTTTCACACACAATCCTTGCTATATCAGCTCTCAAAACATATAATAATTAACTGACTCAAGTGTGAAGTTGGGTTCAAAAAAATACAATTAAATCTTCTGTCGGAAAATAAATGAAATTTCTTTTCAGAAAAACTCTATACATTGTGCATGCGTTGTAAGATATTAGGTAGCTTAGGAGAGAGAAATGCCACATAAATTTATTTGCAAATATAAACTTCAAAATTGCGTTAATTATTCACAATTCGAAGGACTCGGGTTCATCCAAGATTCACAACCAATATATATATATATATATATATATATATATATATATATATATATATATATATATATATATATATATATATATATATATATATATATATATATATATATATATATATATATATATATATTTATGCATGACTATGTATGAGATTATAAATCTACAAAAACATTAAAAGATTCTGATTAAGTCGTCGCTGGGGAATTAATAACATTCCAAAATGTATTCCAGGGAAGCATTTTCTGAAGCACACTTGTTGCAAGTTGAAAAAGCCTTATGACCTCTATGGAAAAAAACATTTTTCAAGTGGTCACTGCAATATCTCGAAAAAACGTTCAGCCTTTTCGATCGCAAGTTCAATAAAGTTCCCTCTCCATTCCTACTAGGAGCCTCATTGTGGTGACACATTGACTGAGAGAGTAGTCAGAGCGGAGTGACTCAGAGCATAAATTATGTATGTCGGGAGTTTACACAGATACGACCACACTTGGAGTGAAGGCAATGCCATTATGCTCAGCTAATGATAGAAGTTGACAATCCATGTTATCTTATGCCTTCAGATATTAAGTCAAACTGAAGCTGGCTCCAATACATCCATCCATGAATGCATTTTAATCGCTGAAATGACAATTAAATTTATCATTGCGTTTATAAGACCAAGATATTAAAATAATGATGTCACTTTTCAAATTCAACAATGTACGTTTTCCATTATCTTGCGAAGAAGACATCTGTCATTATAATTACTGAAAATCATATATATATATATATATATATATATATATATATATATATATATATATATATATACATATATATATATATATGTGTGTGTGTGTGTGTGTGTATTTATTTATAAATATATACATGCATGCATGCATACATACACACACACACACACACACACATATATATATTTATTTATTTATATATTTCTAGGTACTATGACAGCCGAACGTTACGTGAATAATGTGCTGTAGCCGGTGACACTGGTGACTGGTGTACGTTCATTAGACGACCAATGCTCTTTATTATCAGAATAACACCCGACCGGACATGGCTCGCATCAGCCAACATGTCGTGCAAGGTGTACAACTTCTTCCTGTTTTTCTAGCTGCATTTGTTAGCCAGATATCTCTCCAATCAAGCACGTTAAATGATTAGACGTCATATATAGACATTTCCATTACCTCCTACAGAAGACGCTCTTTGCAAATAGTTGACAGAGAATGGACAGCCATTCCCCCAGGTAGTCATACTGAGCCATACCTAGGCGTTTTGCTTCGTGTCAGAATAGTCCTACAACCTACTGAGCTCACCGTGTTCTCGCTCTGCATTAAACATATTTATCACTTCAAAATTGAAATAACTTATAGCTTATTGCTGTCTCTCTCTTTTTGCCGAGTTTTATCACTTTCTGGCAATTCCTTCTTGGTGTTGCATTTGCAAAGTAAAGCAATGTGTAAATTTTGTTACAAGCATTGTGCATACAAGGAATATGCATGTATGTATGTATGTACGTATGCATGTGTATACGCATATGTATATATAAATATTTGCAAATATTATTATGCATATTCATTATTTTTTCTGATCACTTAAATGCAGATATTGTATCTTTAATTTTTATTGAACTTGAGCAATAAAGAATTTTCTAATAACATATGTTAATTAAAATTATTAAATTTAAGGTTCATCGTATTTTTCGCTTATTTTTTTATCACAAAATCCATTTTTTATCACTTTATTAATTTATTGTATACTTAAATATTTATTTATTGACTTATCATAAAAAAATTTCCACTAACAAGAACGAGTCCATGATTTCAATCGAGAACCTAAACGGGATACAATAAGGGATAATGCTTAAAAAGTTAATTAATTACTATTTTAAATAGGCTTTATATACTAATTTTTTATATGTTTTGCATCTCATGATAAAACTTAGATGTTCGAGAATTCTTTTTAATACGCAAGCTCTTGTACAATAATTAAGAGACAAAAAATATGCTTTAAATGACAGCTTGACAATACTGAAAAAAATGCAAAAGAAGAAATATTTGTTAACAATTAATAAAAATATAATTAAATACCAATAAAAAAAGAATAACTTCTCAAATTTTCTTAATGCATATATCCCAAATTTCTTACATAATAATTGGAAATATCTTTGTTTAACTGACGTACTTACTTATGCATTTAATCATGTAATACAAAATACAGCATGTAATATAAAAATGTCTAAGAAGTAATGCAGTAAAACATTATAAATCAAATTCAGTTGATTACTTTGTTAGATACTAGATGAATTAATTTCGAGACAACACATTATGACGATACATTTAAATCGTTCAATTCATTAAAAATCATTTCTTTAATTACGTATTTTATTTTAAATATAAATCTTGTAAGCGAATGATTTTGTTTAGGGTTATAATCTCTCTCAAAGCGTCTTTATCAGTAGAGAAATTACTTAGAATTCCGTTTGATTATTAAATTGTAGAGAAAGGGACAGAGTTTGCTAACATTATCGTAGAATGCTTTCATTAGACTACTGTTTCTAATGAACATTTATATAACATCCTGCAGGTGTACTTATTCCCACCTGTTCAGTTGATGGATATAATCGACTTCTCTCAGTTGAATTGTTTAAATGATTAAAATCCCTTTTACTCTGAAATTGATTACTGAGAAAATTATTCAGGTGTGTGTCTTAGTCAATTTATAGATTGTATTTTTCTAAAGTGAAAACATAATTTTATTCATAAATATTTCTTTTTTTTCATTTAAGAAGTTTTTCTGATATAAAAAACTTTTTGAAAAGTTTAAGATGTTACCAAGTTTTTCAATTAATGAAAAACATGTTCATTAATTCCATTAATCAAAAACATGTCAATAATTGGAAGCATGAAAATACAAAATCATATTTTTATATCTCCATTACTTAATTTTTGTTATTGAATATTGGGATTTAATACCATTATATATATATATATATATATATATATATATATATATATATATATATATATATATATATATATATATATATATATATATATATATATATATATTCTTAATTTAGCTTTTAATCTGGCTCTCTTGATGTTATATCCAGAATTCTGATATCATTTCCGTATGTATATATAAATCCTATTAGCTCATATATTATATAACTAAACGATTATTTGTGCCCATTTATATATATGTATAAATAAGATAATATCATTTCGTATATTGAACAGACAATGTGGACAGCGTGTATGACTCCGCATAAGGAGGTCCCGTGTTCGAACCCCGGCTATAGCATGTATGTACTTATTCTCTCTTTCTCTCCTGCCTTTCCTTTATGAATTTTCTATCCTTTTGAATGGATTATGAATGGTTTCTATCTTATGAACTGGTATCTATGGCACAAGTGGACTAAGGAAGTCTTCCTCTACTCACCCCAAATTACTGTTCAGTTGGAAAAGTAGAGCACATCGCACCGTATATTGCAAGCCTGACTGGCGCAAACAATGATCACAAAAGAATATATAAATATTTAAAATTAACTTTAGAACTTTTTGGACAAGCAAAAAACTAGAAATTATTTGATAATGCGAATGAATGTTAGGGTTCTAATAACTTATGTAATAATTTAAACTCTTTTGAGAGAAATGACTTTTTTACTCTTGCTAATAATGCTTATCAATTATTTAAAGACATTAATTATTTTTAATGGCAAATTTACAACGTAAAATACATATTTTGGCATCTACCTTACTCACATTTAAAATTATATTTCTCAATAAATGTTAAAAATGCATTAAAACTTATCATTGCAAATGATTCAAATATTGATCACTTCTAAATGTAATTTTAGAGCTTTTTTAACCCCATTTGTAATATTAAATTCTAAAAAAACTATCAGCTGTTGTGTTTCATATGTAAATATCACTCTTTTTAACTGGGTTTTGAAATTTCATGCCTCTTGTTGAATACATGATAGTTTATTTCAAAAATGAATTATTTAGTATCTAATGACTGTGCATCTTTGATAATAACAAATTTATATAATATTTTTCCATCTGATCTTTGTATTTAACAATATTTTTGCTTGGTAACTTTACTTTTTATAATAAATATTTTTTTAATTGTTGTAAATAGAAGACTTGAAAGAAAGAGAAAAAAAATAAATTTTAAAAAAATGATAATATTAAAAGAATTACATTGCTAGAATTTCATAACTATGTGATTATGTTAAAAAAATATAAAAAATATTTTGAGACTTAAATTATATTTTAATTACTCGATATATTTTAATGGTGTTTCAATTAAATTAATTATCAGATGAGTATATCAGAAAAGACTATTTGTTTAACAAATGTTATTTAATTAAAAATTACATTTTTCATTTACATAATACTTTTCATACAGAAATATGGTACTCATCACAGAAATATATTTTGAGTTTTGTAGAAAAATATAAGATAGCAAAATAAGCGTAAGTATATATTGAAGTAATCTCTCTTTAAGCATATTAGCATACCAATAAATTTTCAAATTCCTTGGTGAAATTTATCAAAAGATAAACTGTTTTTGTTTTTAATTCTAAGTTAAAGTGTAAGGATCCACATAATTACTATCAAATTATTAGTATAACATTACAGTTATTATTTATGTCCAAAATGTAAAGATTTCTATTTTACTAAGAATTATGTATTTGAAGAAAATCATTATATTTTGAGACTTCATTGATGGCAATTTCAAAAGTGTGTTTAGCTATAGTAAAAACAATTTAGTTATATTTTATACTTTTATTTCAACATATTTAAAATATATTATTGCATATTTTGAACTATTATATATTTTTTATTAAATGTGTTGTATGACATAGAAATTTAAATTTAAAATATTATTAATTGTTTTAAATGTTAGTGTTGTTGTTGTCGTGTGCCAGCTAGGCTGGCAATATGGAACGCGCTGCTCCACTTTTTCAACTGAATCCATATTTTGGTGTGGAGTCCGACTTCCTCAGTACACACATGCCATAGGGACCCGTTTATAGGGTAGGCAATCAATCACACCTCATTGATACAGGGAAAGGACAAAGGCAGAATAGATAGAGAGAGATAGTACATCTATGCTCAAACTGGGATTCGAACCCATTACCTCCCTATCCGTGGTCAGGGACTCTGATCACTTGACAGGGCGGGCGGCTTATAAATGAGAAATATAGCCTTTTTCTCATTTATTAATATTGCCTTTTTCATTGTGTTTATATATTTTCCTTATTAAATAGAAAAAATATTTAAGGCAATTTGCAAATTTAATTTCTCGTTATTGTGATAAATATTTCCTTAATAAAACCAAATAAAATGTATATTAAAGTATGTCAAAATTAAATGCATTGAATTTATTATTTCTTAAATCTTACTTGAATGACGAAAATCTTTTAATATAGAACAATATAATATCTATTACGCTTTTGTAAACTGTTAATTTTTACCTAACGATAAATTAACAACTTAACTGAAAGTTAATGAAAACTTTTTACATGGATTACTAATTTACTTTTAGCTATAAAATATCAATAGAAAGTGCAATTTTATTTAATTTCAAAAAATATGTACGGTTCTAAAGTGAATTTGTACATGCCGAACAAAAGCTCCACAGGCTTTAAACTAAGTAAGACATGTATGATTTCAGATTTCTTTTAAATTTTTTAACATTTAATTTGAAGTTCATGAGTTTCATATTTTACAGAGAACATATTGAGGGACATTATTACAGTGTAAGATTTTTCTTTTGCGTATCTTAGTCAAAACATGAAGTTTTTTAAAAATGTTCAATACAGTACTTGGCAAAATATCCTATTTAATATTCAAAATGTAAAACTTTTATTGGGAGTAGAATGTATAAAAATAAATTTAAGAATTTATAAAAAGGCTATAATAATAGCTATAAAAATTATCTGTTTTGGTATTTTTGACTGTATTTGCATTTTTGTTCAATATATTTGTCCATTCTAAGACTATAAAAAATTTACACATTTTATAAATTAGATACAAGAAAAAATAGTGACATTCTTTGTAACATTTTCCTAAAATGGGAAAAGTCTAAAATATAAGTCAGATTAACATAAATATATATAATATTCAGTAAATAGTATACAATATTCAATAAAATAAAAAATTATTATTCAACCAAATTTATTTAACTTTTTGTTTTAAAATTTGTTTAAGAATTATATCTTTGATTTTCACTTTATTTTTATTGATGTAAATAACATATTTTATGCCGACTGATGGCTGAGTGGTTAGAGTTCCTGTCTCCTAAGCTGTGGGTCCTGGGCTCGAATACTTGTGGGGGCATAGATGTTACTTTCTTTCTCTGTTCTCTCTGTCTTTCTTTGTCCTTTCCTCTGTTTGTGGTGGTATGTTTGTGGGCAACACTACTCGCCTCCGTGACTTGATTCACAGGTGCCCGCTGGGTAACGACAAATGAGTTGCAGTTTCTGGCCTTGTTGTGGCATAAGGCTCGTCACCCAAGTGCCCACCGATGGAAAAAATATTTTATAGTAACATTATATATATATATATATATATATATATATATATATATATATATATATATATATATATATATATATATATATATATATATATATATATATATATATATATATATATATATATATATATATATATATATATATTGTATCTTTTGCTTTATTTAACTGTAAATGGTGATTTCTGGTAAGAAATATCAAAACTGTTCCAAGTTATGCATGAACAAGATTAGATATTACCTCACATTTTCTAGTTCTGCATATATCACTATTATTCTCACAAATACAGTATTCAGTATGAATCGTGTAATTGTAAGAAACTAAGATTTCGCATTTGATGTGATGAATGCAAAATTACAGCTCATACTTATATCACAGACGATTGCAATATTAACTGCAACAGCTATATGAAGTGAAAACTGATAATTTAAAATTAGGCAATTGTTTCTTCGGTAATTCTTCTGCAGATGTTATTCAATTAAGCTTTCTATATGATATCAAACTTTTTTCACGATACATTCTGAATTACACTGAGAGAGAACTTTTGGATATATAGTGACTGCAGATTATTCTTCAGTTAAAGGTCATCCTGTCGAATGAAGAAGTCATAAAAAGACACTGTAGTTGCTAAATGCAGAACATCACAGAACCGACTCACTTCATCACTGTACGTGATGAAAAATACACTGTGCACATTACAATAATAGCTCGCTCAGACCCATTGCGAACCATAATAAAACAGATGGATTCTGTTACACATCATACAAGGCCCACTCTTAACTTGTAGAGCCCAACCTTTCACCAATTACACTGCTGGCCACCGTAAATGCAACACTCTGAATGAAGCATGCAAATCACATGAAATTTTTAACATGCTATAGCGCAGCTGAGATACGCAAATTATTAGAATTTTAGTTCAGACGTACATGACGCGAGCCTGTGACGCCATTTAAAAGCGCTATTTAAGGCTCGGAGATTTTAACGATTTCATATTCGGCAATATTATTTTTCTTGTGGTTTTATAAAAAAAAACGATCAATAATGCTTTGTAGAATAATGCGATCATTTTTGATCAAGTGTACGAGTTCAACAGACGAAGAATAGTGGCCTATCGAAATTGTGGATTATCTTTCAGAGAATCGGTAGTCGTGTTGGAAGAAACTAAAAAACTGTAATACGGATACGTGATCATTGGATGCACGGCGTGTGTTTAATCATATTCACGTCAGTGCATCACTTCACGTAATGACAGGCATATTGTACACATGGCAATGAGGGATCGATCAGACACATCATGAACCATTCGATGACGTTTACAGCTGCGTGGTCTGTCCACAAGATGCCTCTGTCACCACAGACGTCTCCTCCTCCAATGGTGTGATGAAAGTAGGATGTGGATGGCAGAATGGAATGAAATTGTCTTAACTGACGCTTCATGCTTCTGTCTGCAGCTCCACGATGGTTGCATTCAATTCTGGATACACCGTGGAGAGAGGATGCTTAACAGCTGCGTTTTGCTCCACCACACTAGTCCTGCACCCAGTATTATGTTATGGGACGGCATTGGATATCATATCCCTCTCGCATTTCTCTAGTACGCATTGTATTTTAAGCAGCCATCGCTACTTCTATAAGGTGTTGAAGTCAGCTGCCCTTCTTTATCTTCAGGACTTGTTGACAGCCATATTTCATCAGGATAATGAGTGACTACACATGGCACGCTTTGTACAAGTGTTTTTTGTCAATCACCAGATTGAATTACTTCCCTGCACAGCTTAATCTTTGGATTTTTCACCGATAGAAAACCTGTGGTCCATGGTTGCTCCACGATTGACCCAGATTGCATCCCCATTTGCCACACTAGATCAGCTTTGGCAACGTGTGGAAGTTGATTTATTTGCTGTGCTCCAAGAAATCATCCGGAGTCTCTCTGAATCAATGCCAAGGTGTGTGGCAACAGAGATCTCCAACAATGGTAGTTACTCTGGATACTGATCTTGGCAGGAATCTCACTTAACAGAAGTCTATAAACTTAGATTTTTGATACTTGGTCAACATGTTATCTACAAAATAAATTTTGTTGTGATATCTCTTGTCATTCTTGTTGTTACAATTTGAGTAGCTAGCAGTGAACAAGGGAGTAAAAAAGTGCACACCTTTAGAAGTCTTTTGCAGATAATTGGAATGTTCACAAAAAATCCATTCTTACGTTTATCTTTCATAAAAACCAATGGTATTTACACAACCAATGGCTTAATGAAGTACAGAAATGGAAAACAAACTAGAATAACTTTGTTTTTACTGAGGAATCCTGTTTCTGCTTGCTATACCACGATGATCAGATTCGAGTATAGAGTCACTGGTGGGATAAACTGCTGAAATGTTGAATTATGCAGCCCTACACTGGTCATGCAGCTTGTATATTTATTTGGATTGAGGTATTTGATATACTTCAAGATTCGCTTTAGTAAACATTACTAGCACAGTGAGCACGGTATCTCCGACGTTTTAAAACATTGCGTTATAAATCATTACACTTGTCCCGAAGCAAGTATGTTTTTTTAGGGTGACGTTACATTTACAAAAATTTATTAACATTCCCTTTAATAAAGATTGCTGGTACACTAAACAAGCTGTGATATATCTCTGAAGTTTTGGCGTACTTACATTCTTTCCTAATTACTTACAGCTCTTATGATCAGCTCTTATGATCATTCTTATATATATTTATATACATGTGTGCTTATGATCAGCTATATTCCAACAGGATAATATGAACAACATTCGAGTACTTGCTTTTGTCCGTGCAATTTAATTTTTGCTTAACCTGCTTATACTCCATATCTATTGCCAATCGGAATTATGTGTTTCATGAATACAAAAAACTTAGGTTGAGATTCAGCAGCAGCTGTTACACGTGATCAATTTAGTGGAATGAAAAAGCCGCAAAAACTATTATGCTCCAATGTAGACATTTATAAGTCTACCAAATATTTTTATTTCATTGCCAGAATGAAAGGGAGATACATCTGAAAGAGATATCGACTGAATTTGTTTTATACAAAGAAACAAAAATTTGTAAGTTTTCTTTTTCAATAAAATTTTTTAAAAATATATTTAAATTATCAAGTTTTTTGTTTGATTTTTTATTTTTAAAAGTAAAATGAAATTTACTTTATAAATTAAACAAAATTATGCTATATATTATGATTAAAATTATATATATGTTTAAAATTTATAATTTCAGAAATATATCAATATTAAATATATAGTTTAATAATTCCATTATTAGTTCATGATTTTTTTATGATGAATCACAATTTTTTTAAATTAAAATAATTTATGAACTGATTGAAATTACCATTTATAATTATTAGATTAAATTTGCTATACGTATTGAAATTTCATATTGATAATAAAATTAATGTAAGAAAAATGTTTTCTAAACTTTGTCGAATAGTACGTAAATTGCAGTAAATAAAGATTTGAATTTAAGATTAATACTTAAGTGCTTAAAAATAAACTGAAAAAAATTGTCATTTAATTTCAAAGTAAAACTGTGAAAAGTTTTATTTTTAATTATCAATGAGCAGCACAGAATTTCTAGCTACCTCATAGATTGGATCAGCAACCAACAACTGGAGAAACACAGCCCTTTTTCCTATGCAAGGGGACAAAATCTCCCTTCGAATGTAGAGGGCCACTCATTGAAACCACTGGGAGCTGGATTAGAACTAGATGGCATATACTTCCGTGAGGAGATCCTAACAACTGTGACAAAATTCTAAGAGATTCCGGCTCACGTTAAATAACTGGCACTCCAAACAATAAATAATATCCCTCCATGTTCTTTGAAAATTTATACAGATGGCAGTAAAGATGTGGGGGGAGTCTCGGGCAGTGGGGTGGGTGTACATAAACACAATCTCCGGGGTACTAGAATTTAAAATAAGAAACCCAGATAATTGTTCCGTGTTTAGATCAGAGCTAATAGCCATTAGAAAAATCTTCTCTTATAAATAAATCATTTGAAAAACCCATTATATCAAATTAATTTCTGTTTTTTTGAATTTTTATTTATTATTTATTTATTTATTTTATTTATTTTTTTTGTAGTAAACCCAGGAGGAGAGCTCACATTTAGTGAGATTTCTTCCTTGGCGAAAACTGAATTCAATAAGCTCATGAAAATTCCTCCCAACCATTCATGGTACTTCGCCAAAAGACCGGGTGAGACCTTCCATCTTAGACCAAGATCTTATCAAACTGCCTTTTCCCGCTATCTGAGTGGGCACACGAGAGGAATCACATTTCAGCAGGGGCAAAGGACATTTACATAATGTCCTTGGTGTTCCGTCAATATTGCCTCCCCTGGACATATCTTAACATGCCTAAATTTTAAAAAAGACGATGTCCTCCAAGATCCTTCACATTTTATAGACATTTTAGATATTTTTGGTTTTATGGGGTTTGTCTAGCCTCGCTATAACAACAACAACAACAACAGAGAACATTCGACATAATTATACTTTTAGTTCAATACTATATTAAAGTTGTATTTTTAAAAATGAGATTGAATTACTGTAAATGCTATAATACAGATGTTTTAACAGAATAATTGCTCTTTCAATATGTATATTATTCAATAATATAATACTACCATTTTACTGTCAATATCGCTGGTATCTAATATATGACTTATCATTTATTAAAGCGTGATTTTGTTACAAAGACACTGGGAATACCTGTCTGCTTCCTTAGATTATTTCAATTTTTTACATGTTTAGCTTCATTTCAATGTCAAATGATAGAAGATAGATTTTACTTTTATACCATGAAATAAACTCCTTACATTTAATAAATTCTTAAAATTTACAAACTTTAAAATTTTGAAGAATGAAAAGAGTAACCATATTTTTGTTTGATATTATTCTTTAGAGTATAATCATTTTTTTTCTTTTATTTCACGAGCATATTCAAGTATGCAAAACTGTATCTTGCAAACTAACATATTTTTTATAATTTAGAAAGTTTTTGTCAAATAATGAAAATAAAATAAATATATTTTGAAAACTATTAAGGTAATGAATTTCTTATATTTTAATAAAAGTGACATTTTAAACTTAAGAAATATATATTAATTAGAGTGATATTGAGTTTATTGAGAAATTTACTTATTACGTACTTTTTTGTGTGTGTACTTTCTTGTGCGTGGCGTAAATTAGAATTTTCAATTGATTTATTTTTCTAATAGTTTCATGTATATACATGTATACACACACACACACACACACACACACACACACACACACACACACACACACACACACACACACACACACACACACACACACACACACACACACACACACACACACACACACACACACACACACACACACACACACACACACACACACACACACACACACACACACACACACACACACACACACACACACACACATATATATATATATATATATATATATATATATATATATATATATACATATATATATATATATATATATATATATATATATATATTTAGTATAAGAAGCATTTAGAGAATATGAAAATAAGAAAATCTTGTCTTAAGATTAAAAAAACACCTATTTATAATGGATCTTTACTTGCGATTTTAACAATAGTTCTCTAAAAAAGTGTTTTATTAATGTAAATCTATCTTTATGATATAGAAGTGAAAGGGATTCTGCCTTTAATTGTGTAAAATACAGACATCATCTGGGAATATTTGTAGTTCTAGAACACATACAGCCATTGAGGCCACATATACAGGCATTTCTACTTCCGAGTTGTAGAATGCATATTTTATTTTTAAATACTTTTTAACGTTATATGTTTAATTTTACATTTCATATAATAGATTATGTTAATTAAAAAGGTAGCAATCGTCACAGTATTTTGCATTTTTTTCAAAAAATCGTCATATTTCCTTTTTTTATTTCAAAATGTTTGATTACTACATAATTTGTTTTACAGGATATAATTTTTTAATTTTTATGTTAAGAATGTTATATACCGTTAGTATATTAATGTGGTATTCATAGTTAAAATGCTTCTGGCATGTTTTTTTTTTTTTTTTTAACTAGCGAAATGTTAAAGCTATCTTACAAGAATTGACTACGCATTAAGATGCCCTAAAATTACAAAAGCATAAAAAACCTGTAAAATAAATATGTTTTGAAATAAATGAGATGAATTAAATGCATATGAAATCAGCACACGTACTTAAGAAAAATATTAAATTTAATTTTCGAAGAAATACGATAAGTATCAATTCGAATTTTGCTGTTACTTTTTTAATCATATATTTAGTATGTTTTAGAAAATATCTTTGTTGTGAAGAAAGTTCTATTTAAGACATTATTATTCTCCCATTTAATTTAACATAATTTATTGAATATGCAGTAATATTATTTACAAAGGAATGTATGCTTTCCTATACCAGATAAAAACTTATGAAATAACATTTTTTCTTAATTAAATGGTAAATACAAATATTTATGTTTATTTATTATCTTTTAAATTATTAAAAAATTAACGATTTGTTTTGCGTTTTTAATGCATTAATTTTTGAAGTATTGAATATTATTATTCATTTAAAATTTCTGATTTACAAAGGAAACATAATTCTACAACATATTACATTATATATTTTGTTTCATTACTTGAGTTTTTATATTATTTTCTAAAATATATTAATACGTAATTAAATCATGAAATAGCAATTGAATTTTAAAATAATACATTTTGATTATTTATCAGAGAGTTTAGAAACACAAATTTGACAAAAAATATTCCTCATGTACATTTTTCTCTGTATTGAGCTGGAAAAAATACTCCTATAAAGTAAATTTGTATTCATGTTACAATTTTCTGTTTAGTACGAAAATCTAAATTTGCATAATTATTTGTTACTTTACCGTAGAAAAAATTCATTAGAATGGACATTTTGTTTTTGGTATATTTAAAATTCCTCACATCACATCTTAATCCTTTTTTTTAATGAGTCACGAATGCAATGGAGTTCAATCTGTTCATTTAAAAATTAATGAATTAACAATTAAGGTTATGTATATCAATACTTAATTTACTTAAACGATTATTTCAGAATTAGAGTTAAAATATTTATTTAATTCTAACTAAATAAGCGGTAAGATGACAATCCTGTTAATTTTTCCGTATATTTCACCAGTCACTGTATTAATCATAATTATAAAGAAACAATAAATTTATAAAAATATTCTAAAACAATTCTACAGAACTTGTACTAGAAGTTTTGATAATGTAATGTTAATAAAATCTGTGAAGCTTCAGTTTTATTGTTTCGATGTTAAAACTTTTTGTGTGTGTATCTTTATTTATCTTATTAGCATGTATTTTGTTAAAAATGATTTAAATCATACTAGAAATTCTATATTATTACACATCATTTTGGCTGAGATAATATAAAAAAGTACATTTAATTTACTTTGCTGTAAAACATGATGAAACTTTTAAAAATATCTCACTCAATTTACTTACACTTCAAACTATTTTAATTAGTTATAGTTCTTAATTATTCAGAATATCATATAAAAATTATAAGTAGTTTCCTTGTAGTTTATATATAAATATTTAATTATATTAGCTTTGTTCTTTAATTTTGTGGGAGGAAGAAAATGTAAATCTATTTAAAATTCATATCAATATCAATTATTTTCATGAGTCTCGTAAGTTTACTAATATTACTTCAATTATCTCAAACAAGATTAAACATTTTTTCCCTCGTAATCTGATAATTTACACAAAGTGGACTGCAAAGTACTTGTATGTATGTTTGTACTAGCGTAAGTTTAAAAAATAGTTAAGCAGCCATTTTAACTATAAATTTTTAATTAGTTAATTAATATTTCATAGTCATTGTTCTTAAATTTAGTTTGATGCAGTTTATACTCTAAGGTTTCTAAAGGATTACCTTACTTCATGGATAAATGTGTACTTTAAAAGTTTTTATCAAATCTTAGGGAAATATTGTGCTTTGAACATTTTATTTGTAAAATTATTCAATGGAATGTGGAAAAATGGCATGACCAAAATCAAAAATTAATACAATCTAATGACAGTAATGATACAAAAAGTATTTGAACATATCCTATCATTAGATTACTTTAAATGATTCTGTTCCAAATTATTCTCTAAGAATAGTCGCACCTTAATTTTAAAAATTGAATGAGTGAATAAATACTATATTTTCAGTTGCCACTGAATTTTTTCATGCACTTTTCTAACATTTATACTGGAAAATCTACATAATAAAATTAAAGATAATCAATGTATATCTACTTGATAAGGGGTATACATTTATCGCCTTGATAAGTTGAGTTAAAATTTTGATAAATATGAAATAATTAACGAAGTTTATCAGTTTATGGAATCTTTTAAATTAAAAAGCTGAAATTAGTAAGTACAAGAAAGTATATTAGTTCGAAAATATACTTTAACGGTTCCTTACTTATGTAAAGAGGAAAATCTCCAAACAATACTGTCGTTTAACTATACTGATTTATCAAATGATAACATAAAGTACTCATACTGTTTAATAAAGAGCATGATGATTTAACTGTTTACAGATTTTCTATTAATTTTTCAATGCAGTCGTATTATATTAAAATAGATAGATATCTTGCTTATTATGATCGACTGGTGAATGTGGTCAGAATGTTTGTAAAATGGTTTGTGGCTGTAAAATACATTAAAGCCAATACTTTGTTTCAACTTTTTCTTCAAAAGTAAATTTTAAGAACAAAAGAATAAAAAATATTAAGAAATTCACTTCTTCCATTTAAAATCGAATTTATTATTTGTTTAAAGATTGTAAAAATAACAATGTAAAATAGTATTAATTATGTAGTAAAAAACTTAAAATTTTCAGGAGGAAAATATGTATTTTTTATTAACTCTTGAAACAAAACTTATTTTGTGTCATATTCAAGGAATGCTTCATTAAATAATGAAATCGTACATAGAGGAAAGATATTTTAATCAATTTATTGTTAAGGATACTAAATTTTAACTCAAATATAAAGGTTATTGAAATTTAATTTCAATGTTATATCTCCTTGTAAAATTAAAAGAAACAATTAACAAATACTGATTACAACATACATTTTAAGAAAGTAAAAATATTTTATTTCATATAATTCAAATGAGAGGTATCTCTGTGAAAATGATGTTCTCTGTAAATAATCAAAATTTTAAAATCTTAGAAGACCACATAGAATGTTTTATTTATCCAACGAAAGAATTATAGATATTAATAAAATATATTTTACAAAATATAACCTTTTTATTAGATACTTTCAACTAAAATGTGTTTGAGTAAAAAATTATTTTTTAGATGATTTTCTATTATGATATTTATTACAACATAAACATTTGCTCAAATTATTAAAGTAAAATAACTCAAATTTATGTGCTTAAAAATTGAAGATTTATACTGGGAACATTTTTGAATTTATAAAAGTGAATTCAAAAGGAGGACAAAGAAATGAATTGAGTGTGAATAATTAGAATTATTAGATAAATTTATTACACTCAAGAGAAAAATATTTAAGATTTAATGAGAAACGTTCAAAGTGCTAGGTCGGCTAACATATTGCGAACATCAATTTCTTATTCAGAATATTTTGTTTGCTAGCATGTAATTAGTAAATAAAAATATCTTTAGATAATATAATGAACTTATAAATGGCCTTTTTGCTAAAAGAATAAAATTCTTCTCTTAAAGTTGTTTTCTTCAAAATCTTCAACAAAAAAATATTTTAGGAAATATAAATTTAAAACAAGAAATTGTATTTCAATTAAAAATGTTATTGATAATTCCTTCTCTATAATTCGTTTTACATGTTTTTATTTTTATTAATTTATTATTTTTTAACAATTTTATTAATATTTAAACATATTGTTTTCAAAATAATTCTGAATGCATATTGCTGAGCATCTGTAACATAACTGAAGATACTTTAAGTCTCCCATGTTACTTTGCACAGTTGTTCATAAGTATAACATTAATACATCAAAAGTCAATCTTATAACGTTATACGTGTGTTACGGCAAGTGACTGTATCGATCACTTTCGCAATGGATTACAATACAATTGTATTTGTTTCAAATATCTTTAATAGGAAAATATGAAAAATATTTTATTAATATTTATGTTACAAAAAATGTCGTGTATTTTAATAAATATTTATGCTTATTTTCATGTTAGAAATAAAATGATAAGGAATAATATAGAGCGCTATATTCAGTATGCGTTCTACTTACAATTTTCTTTTCGTACTAAATGTTTTTTTATGATATGCTGAAAAGTAAGCTAAACACAAATATACAATTCATCTGTATTTTCTGAAATAATACAAGTTTATGAAATTTTATGCAAAAAAGCTAAAATCAAATAGTGTTTTCCTTGTGAAGGCTTATGTAAAATTCTTTATTGTTCAAGTGCAATTCAATACAATTACTATTAAAATAGGATTCGTACTGCTCAAAAACACTGGAGTGATTTAGGTCCTTCTCTTCCTCCTGATTTACCAAGACGAAAGGCAGTGTCACCTTCCATTTAACCCATAGGCTCCCAAAGTGGTCCATAAGAGACCACACGACTGTAGACGTGAAAAGAAAACAGGAGTTCACAAGTTGTAAGTAAAGGGTCCACGAAACATTTTCTGGTTTTCATAATAATGAACAAAAGTTTTGGCTTGTATTTATCTATCAACGTATGCAGGTAGCATCATTTACTAGGTAGGAACTCAAAAATATTTGAGACTCAGTTCAAACACAGAATTGAATAGAACAATAATAAATAGTACAAGTGTACACCACATGTCGAGACTTGCAAAGTGCCGTCCGTGTGTCCACTTATCCGGGATGATTGTTTAGACCTGCAAAGGAATGAAAGTTGTGCTTGCAATCTACATTAGTATAAATACGAATGCCAAGAACAAAACGTTACTCATTTGTTTCCGGGATTTTAAACATAAAAGTATGACTGTGAATGAATCGATGTCAGTGTTTGCAGTGCCGCAAAAAATAAGTATCTACCTATTTGTTATGCATATTTTTATAGTATATTGTAATTTATCAATCATATTATATTTGTTTTTCTACTTGAGTGTAGTAGGTAGTTATGTAAAAAAATTAAAAATACTAGAGATTATTCTAAACTTCTATAAAAAAAGAACAAAAAGCCAGGGAAAATTAAACTTTAGGTACCTAGTTACTTTTTGTTAGCAGCAGAGGGTCTAAGGAAAATAGCAAAACTTTGAAAGTGGTCCATGAGAAAAAAAAAGTTTAGAAACCCATGGTTTAACCACAAGGCTTGACTGCCTAGCCTCTCATTTGAGGCGCTTGGACATTCTTACTTGTTCACTCTACAGCTCTGGAGAAATAATGGACAGGGACCCTCTTCCCCTTTGTGGGACTCTTTGCTGCTCAACGGAGGGAGCGAGATATTGGGAGGCAAAATTAATACTTAGGTGAATGACTTCAGTCTGTTTCTGTTGTCTATTTCTGGCAGTCTATTTCTCCTGTCTATTTCTGTTATTTACTCTTTTTTAACCATTAGATCTTTGAATTTTGTCTAGTCATTCGAAATAAAAAACAAGTTCAAACGGCATATTATGTTGGTATTATGTCACCCTTCATTGATATTCGTCCAGGTGATAGATGATACCTGAAATAATTTGGAATATTTTCAACACACCTTTAAATTATTTGATATATTTATATCATGTTTTCCGTTAAATGAATGATTGATTTTATTTCAAGTAATAAAATTTAAAACCTTTTAACTTAGATTTTTAATCAAGAAATTTATAAAGTATTTTTACCATTTTGTTTTTTCAGTAAATTTAAGTATATAAATAGCTTTAATTTCTGACTGAATTTCTTAGGAATTCATTGTTTAATTCATGTGTTACAAATGCTACAAATTGTGAAAAAATATTGCGTTTGTTGTTTATAAATAGTTAATAAACGGTATATATATTTTTGTTAAAACTTAAACTTTCTAAATTATTATTGTAATTAATATATTATTTTAACTACAGTTTTTTTTAAAAAAATTAACATATTAATTAAAAAAAATAGAAAATACAGAACTAATAAAATTAACAGCATATACAAAACTAACTAAGCTTTTTTAAATGTTTTATTCATTTCCATATCTTCAATTCTTATGAAAAAATTTAAATGAAATAAATTCTGTGTGACTTAATATGTAGATAGTTAAAATGATTAGTTAAATTTACCAATCTTGATACAAAAATAAAGAATGGATTTTACTATTCGTACTTCTCAGAGTTGAAATGTTTCTAGATAAAAACAAGAGTTTCAAATGTCACGAGGAAAAAAAAGCAATTACTGCAATATTCTGATTACATGTTGAAAAAACAGATAAGAAAGTTTTAAAGTTAATTAAACTCATCAGCAAGTAAAATTGTTCTTTAAATTGTTAATTAAAAAATCCATTGATGCTATTAATGTTTCTCATCAGTGAACTAAAACGATAATTGCTGTGACTTTGCTGCATTCTTTTAAAATTTTCTTTTAGTCTTTAATTCTATTCAGACATTACATTTCAAGCTATAAATGGCTTACCGACCAATTAATTTCACCACAATTCACGAAAATTTAAAAACTGAATGTATTTTGTAAGTTTCTTAGGCTTTAAAAAGTTGCTGTATTCTTTTTAATCATAGCGAGAAAAAACATATTTCTTTTATTTTCTTATTTTAACATGTAAAGTGACTTCCCATTTTTATGATTTCAAATATATATATATAATATATATATATATATATATATATATATATACTGCGTGAAAAATGAAGAAAAGAGACAAGGTTTTCTTCAAATAAGAGAAGGGCTTTGAAATTTTACATAATTTTATTGCAGCACTTTTAAAAATCAATTTGCAATTAGATAACTATATCTGTAAGATGAAATATAAAAACCTGCTTACTTATTATATTTAAAAATTAGTTTTAATCTCATCATACTATGGGAAAAAAGTAGAAGGACAATTCTAAATAATGAAAATAAAATTATTAATTAAGAATTATTCTGTTATTTGTTTTAATTACTTTAAATACTCTATTTGCCATTATATCATATAAAGTCTTTAATTTCAATTTGACAGGCACACTTCAAAGTTTCTAGAAGATCGATCAAATATTCATATTGTTTGCCGCAGGTGTAAATACGCAAAACATTTACTGACAATATATTTTTAACAATATTTGGGCCTGGACTTTTAGCAGGCTATGACAAAATTCGAACATTAAATGTTTCAAAACTTATTTTTAATTTTTTGTCCGTGTGAACTGAGGTTCTATATTTCTGAAATATTCAACCTTATCCGCCAAGTTCAGCACCATATTAAAGAAGTATTGAACATAAAATTTGAATATAATCTCTATGTTTTTTCTTCCATACAGAAACATTAGATTGATCTTTCTAACAAAAGCAACAGCTATACAAACAATTAAACAGCTTCCACCTATCTGTCAGGTAAAATAAAGTTCTTCTTGTATACCCAGACAATAATAATAATATTGACAACCGTCGAGGATATCTACACTGAATTTTATTTCAGAAAAATAAAATAAAGTCCATTTAGAGCTCTAAGACATGTGTTTTTTGACACGCTGTATCCGGTGCTCGACGTGTCTTTCACCCCATTTAGGATAGCGCTTTCTTCTCTTGAATATGAGCCTATCTGATCTTTTTATGTAGTTGTAAAGTGTTCTTTTGGTTACATATGTGAAGCCAGATGGATTTTATGCTTTTACAATGTTTCCTAGCTTTTTAAAGTTCTTTAAGGATTTTTCTTTGATCACGTAACGTCCATTTTTTAGGTCTGCCATACTTAGCTTTGCTCTTACTCTTTTAATTTTATGAGAAGTTAGAAACAACATTTAGTTTGATCTTTAAGTGTTTTACAATTCCTTTTCACTTTTATCCACATCATTACATGTCACAATTTAGCCTTTTTGAAATTCAAGTAAACATTTCCTCCTAGATATTTTAAATGTACAAAAACTGAGCATTTCTTCAACAATATATATATATATATATATATATATATATATATATATATATATATATATATATATATATATATATATATTAAGTTGTTCGGAAAGTAATTTCATTTTACTTACCTAGATAAGTTTTTTGCTAATAAAATCCAACAATTTTAAGAGTGTGGTATCATGCTACCACTGAAAAGATGGCAGAAAGTATTGGATTAAAATTGACAATATACAATTCAATAAAAATTTTGTTAGTTATACGTATTCCAGTTTTATAAAAAATTAAATATAAATACATATAGTTATAATTCATATATATATATATATATATATATATATATATATATATATATATATATTAAGTTGTTCGGAAAGTAATTTCATTTTACTTACCTAGATAAGTTTTTTGCTAATAAAATCCAACAATTTTAAGAGTGTGGGTATCATGCTACCACTGAAAAGATGGCAGAAAGTATTGGATTAAAATTGACAATATACAATTCAATAAAAATTTTGTTAGTTATACGTATTCCAGTTTTATAAAAAATTAAATATAAATACATATAGTTATATTTCATAAATATATATATATATATATATATATATATATATATATATATATATATATATATATATATATATATATATATATATATATATATATATATATATATATATATATATATATATATATATATATATATATATATATATATATATATATATATATATATATATATATATATATGTATGTATGTATTTAAAGTATCTGATAAAGATTTTTCTAATTTCCTAAGTATAAGAAAAGTTTATTTCAAGTTAAATCTGAATTACTTGCTTAATTTGTTATGATTTCGTCAATGAACATTTCAATCACTTTTTTAGAGAAAATATATCGACTATTACCGTTATTGCATAAAAATACCCGATTATAAGGCTGTTTAACTTAACTTATAGTAAAAATATATTTACTATAAGTTAAGTTATCTGACGCATTTTCAATTTCTATTAAATTACATCATAATGTATCGAAAAATTTGACTTTATATATATATTGTATTTTTTGTGGTATTTAAAGTTTATATAAATATTTATTCATTAAAAATTAACTGTGTGATGTATAAAAATACTCTCCAAATTAAGGAAAAAATTTAAAAAACGTCGGTTTTGAATAGCACTAAGAAAAGCAAAAGTAAATTTTAAATTTGATAATAGTAAATGCCATATCATTGAAATCGAAGATTAATTATATTGGAACAAACTGGAAAAAATGCTAAAAAAAGCATCTAAATATTGAATAAATGTTTACAGTAAATAATTTGATATATTTTTCCTGAATATTAAAATAATTCTTTATATTTTGCGCGTTGAATAAACGTGTAATATAATTTCTAGTTTAAGCCCACTAAATAAAGTTTAATATTGGACCACTCATTTTAAGCTTATAAATATGGAATATTTAGAATGAAAATATTTTTTTCATATCATAGAAAGCTTAAAATACATGAATTAAAACGAGTTTTGTTAAAATATCTTTTTTACTGTAATGCTTAGTAGTTGAGAATTTAGGATACCTTTATGCAGAAGCTCAGGCTATTGATATATGAAATAAGTGGAAAATTATAAATTTTTACTTTCTTATTTGCACTTTTAATAGGTTTTTTTAGTATTAGTGGAAAAACCAATTCTAATAAATCACTTTGTTTTAAAGTGTTATTTTTTAGATAATTATATATTTTTCTGTTAAGTTAGTTTTAATTTTCCCAATTCTTTATCCAAAATATTTACTAGCCTATAAGATTTTTATATCAATAAAAATATTTAGACAAAGTCTTTCAGTGATAAAATAATCAATAATAAACATTAAATTTTAATCTTTTGATATACAATATTTATAATAGAATATTAAAGTATTTCGTCTCGAATGTAATTAATATTTCTCGAAAGCATATTGAATACAAAAGATAAAAACGTTGACTTTTATGTCTAGAATGGCTTATAAATACAAAATCAAGTTTTGTATTTCCTTTATGGAATTCCATAGAATTATTATAAACATAATTATTAACTCTTTTAATGAACTTTATGAAATGAAGAATCGATATTAAATGTTTAACGTTGACATAATCTGATGAGATTTAGTCTGATTATTATTTAATAAAATTTTCTTTGTTGAATCTAGAAAATTTTACAAAATTATTCCAAAAATATATTTACTAAATTGTTGTTTATCATCATTTTGTATTTATATTTAATAAATATATATCCAAATAAGGCGTTATGTATTTAAATAAAAAACAAAACTTGGATGCATGTTTTATATAAATTTACGGAAGCTACATGTTGTATTTTCCCTTTATAATCAAAAACTCATTTTTATTGAAACTAACTAAAACTATTCCACGAAAAAATTTAAAAAATTTTTTTCTATAAATAAATGTTTTAATAATGCAGAAATACTTAAGTAAAATCTCAGACCATTGGACTTCACCTTGAATTGATAAATAAAAAATTTAATTTTGTAATTTGTGTTAAATATCATTTTTAAAAGTTCTAAAACGGTTAAAAGTAAATATAATTTGGGACGATTTTGTAGTTGGTGGATATGAAAATATGAGGATGTAATTCATGTTTTTCCCATAGAAATATCACGCAAAATGGCTAATTATTTAGAATGCAGTTAACGAACAAAATACACCAAAATTTGATTACTATTTTAATCTGCCTTATCCGCGAGAGAGAATTGAATGTTAGAGAGTGAATTAATAAAGCGATTGAATGAGTCCATTTTGAAAATATTTTACAATTTTCAAAGGAGGACTTTTAAAAGGAACTTAGAGTGTTAAATTTTTTGAGAGATGAAAAAGGAAATTTTATAAACGCATTTGTATGCAAATGAATGATACGCATTTACCAAATAATTATATAAACGAAACAGACCTTATTGACAAACTTAAAATTATTTCTTTGTTCATTACCTATTAGTTATAATTGAAATTAATCCAATAGCAAAAGAGGCATGTTATTTAATTTAAGGTCTTCAAAGAGAAGAAATAAATCATAGATTCATAATGTTTTGCGTAAACTAAATTGTTACTGTATAATTAATTATTATGAATAAAAATATTATATATATATATATATATATATATATATATATATATATATATATATATATATATATATATATATATATATATATATATATATATATATATATATATATATATATATATATATATATATATATATATATATATATATATATATATATATATATATATATATATATATATATATATATATATATATATATATATATATATATATATATATATATATTAGGTTTTGGGTAACAAACGATAAAACACATTTTTATCATTTCAACGACAAATAAATTGGTAGAATGAAAATCAACTGTCGAAAGCCACTCAAAGCGAACAAAATGGAAAATATTAGCAGATAAAAGTTTGACGATTGCATTTTGGGATGGACCGAATATATCAGCTACTTCTAGTGAGATGGAAACATTAATAGCGAATACTGCCTGTTATCAGTAATACCAGGAAGGAAAACAAATTTAAAGAAATATTCAAATAGAAAAAAAAATATTTACAAGATAGTGCCCTGTTTTATAAGATGATCATAAAACGTACTAAAATAATAAAATTGTACTTTAATTTTTACTCATCACTCGTTTTTACAGGATTTGATTCCTAGCATCAAATATCAGCTTGCAGAAATAAAAAGATATGCTCCAGTTTAGGATATTGCATATTTTGATAGCTTGTTTTCTTCTTTTAGTTTTATGAGATCAGTCCTTAACTAGCTAAACTGACATTGGTTAACATATATTGAAAACGAACCTGTCTTTCACTGCCATTGTTTATAGAGAGAATAATAATTTAGTAAGAAGAATTTCAGCTAAGTGGTGTCACTGAGGAAATAGTTTTATGTCTTTGTGACCCATGGAAAGAAGATGAAACCTATTTCCTATATTGTTAAAAGAGCTACACCGAATTGTCTCTAGAATGCTTATAAAATTACGTCAATGGAAATCGATGCATAATTTCATACAAAAGAATGTATGTAAAATATACATACAATTTTATATAAATATTTTATCTAAATCTGTGCTTTTATTTATCATACCATATTGAAATAAGATATATATTTTTCATTTTAATATTATGGGCGAAAAATTACAAATATAAATTAAATTCTACAAAATCCCTGAAGTAATCAATTAAACTCTACCGACTGGGTCACCTAAATACAGTAGACAGCATTTCTCATCCAGATGATGTACAAGGTAAAGAAAGTTCTTTACTTTTTATATGACCCAAAAGAACATTGGCTAAAAATAACAACCTATTTTTAGTCCTCAGAGTAATCACTATCAGAATTCAGAACCTTCTGCCAACGTGTCATCAGTTGTGCAATTTTCATGCGGTAAGATTCGGAGGTTTGAAACCCAAGGAAGTCCGTGATTGTTTCACGTAAGTCTTCTTTTATTGGTGAAAGATTTTACATGAGGACAACTGTCCAAAAAATGGAAGAAGTAGTAATCTGATGGTGCAAGGTCAGAAGAATAAGGAGGATGGCACAAAGTCTCCTAATCAAGTTATTGTGTAGTATTATTCCTAACCACCCACGCGACATGAAGCCTGGTGTTATTAATCAAGAACAGTAAATTCTTGCGTTTAACCAGGGCTGGCTCTTTCTATATTGCACACGCTCTTATTGTTACCAATACAGGTCTACTGTAACCATTCATTCGTTGGTAGCAGTTCATAGGTTCAAAGGGAGCCATTTAACGACTAGTCCACCAGACACAAAGCGTTATCTTGCGTGGATGCATCGGTGTGGGTCAGTTTCCTGGGTTGATAACTAATGTTTGAAAGAAAGACATACAGGATCTACTTTTGGTCACTCGTCAACACTCGATTGAATATGGATGCATTATGGGAGTGAGAAAGTGTAACGTTAAACAGGCTGTCACTCTCTTATTGCATATGGATTTCCTGACAGCGTTTGAGAAACACATTTTCTCAGAATGTACTTCTTATCTAAGCGGTGCATGTGAAGTCTAACCTTACCACCGGCATTGACTACTGTCCTCCATAATGGCTACCTGCAGGGCTTTGTTATCCATGGCCTGTGGTTGTCTACTCCAAGTTTCATCACAGACGGACAAACCTCCCAATTTAAATTTGTGAAGCCAATAGCTCGCTGTACATTCATTCATGTCACTATCCTCAAACAAAAATATTGACTGTACAAATATTGAAATACGAATTATTGAGTGCCTTCAAGCATTTACCTTATTTAATTAAAACGTAATAACATCTTGCTGAAATAACAAAAAAATTTTCTAGAAATCCTTTTATATTTTAGGCATTTGAAATCAATCAATTAGGATGCGACATTTCTGGTGATAAAGGTTTTCATTATTTTATGAATGTTCTTGCTTTTATAAATATAAAAAATATAAAAAATGAAACTAGCTGCAAATTATATTAAAATAATTTATATCATTGTTATCAACATTCTAAAGATTTTTTTCTGTTATATTTGTGTTTAAAAAATTAGATAATGCATTGGAATTTTAAATAACGCAAATGATTTCATTTGCATATATATCAATAAGATATTTATTGATATAATGTATACATAACTAAACAAAATTTTATTCACTGATTTTAAAGACAATATTATTTATGTTTCCAGTTTATGAAATTTTTTTTAATAATTTTAAGCTGAAAACTTAGAAATGTTTTATAACATATAAAGAAATAGTGAATATAACATATAAAGAAATATTTTTGTAACATATAAAAAAATTAATATTTCTAAGTTTTACAAAATGTAAAAAAGTAAGTTTTTACAAAATGTAAATGTATTAATTACTTTTCGATAAAATATAGATATAAATTTTATCTGATTGCGAGATATCTGATAATTTGAAAGTATAATAATCAAATGTATTTGTATTTAAATTAATATTCAAGGGTATTTAAAGAGGAATTTTTTACAAACTAGTAGGTGCCTTTAAAATCACTTAAGGTATTTGCAAAATATAATTAAGTTTGTGTATCTTTTATTAGAATAATCTTAATTATTGAAAAATGACATCATAGCAAAACAATTTCACTATAAAAACACTTGTTAGAAAATATATTTTTAAAATCACAGTATAACAGAAAAGTCGAAAGACAAAGTACTAAAGTTTTACATTATTTTGTTTATATGTTGTTTTATTTTACTTTATAGTCCTAATAAAATTCCTCTATTGTAATAAACTAATGAAATTATCTATAAGAACATAAAAATTTAATAATAGAGCTGATTACTGTTTCCTTTAATATAACTTCTTTCCCAAGCTTTTGCCATCGTTGTAGCAATTTCTGCTAACAAAATAATAAGTAACAAAAAATAGCATTCTAAATGATCTATTTTGTTTTAAGAAAAATAATTGCAAATTTTCAAGTATATAATATATATATATATATATATATATATATATATATATATATATATATATATATATATATATATATATATATATATATATATATATATATATATATATATATATATATATATATATATATAATTTACTTTCAAATAAATGTATCTCAAAATTTTAAGTTGCTTCCATTGTTTATTTATGAATTTAAAATTATTCTTTTTTATTGTAAAATAAGTTTGAATAAACATTTTTAGAATAACATGTTAAATAAAAATTTAAATGAAAAGTACATTTAGATTTTAGAATTAAAATTGAAAATTGACTCTCATGTAGGTGTATAGAACATTTCTTCAAATTAATTTATATAAATTTAAGATATCATATTTTGATACATTCTGCAAATTTTTAAAATATTCTCTCAGAAACTTTTCATTTTTTAATATTTGCATTTATATTTTCCTATATTTAAAGTGTAAGAAGTGTTTTTCAAACAAAGGACTTTTCCATACTTTAATTTTATTTTTAATGCATGTCAATGTAAGGGAATTTTGCAGACAAATTTGAAAGTTTTACTGTAATTTCGCTTTGTGACAAGCAATTATGTTTTAGAATGATTTATTTAGTTATTTCATTCAATTCAATGAAGCATGCTTTTTTAAAATTTAAAAGTTTAGATTTTTATTTGTTATCAAGCAATTTATTCATCGCAAAATATTGTTGCAAAATGATTTGAACATATAAATATTTGTAAGTGTTTTTCAACATTTGATAAGTTTTTTTAAAAATTTATTTAACTTTTTCATAAAATATTCTAAGTTCCTTTATGTTTTCATATCTCAACTCTTCATAAAGTTACTTTCCAAAATTTTAATTACATTTTTTCAATTTTTTTCTAATAAATAAGTTTAAATAATTGTAATCTGCATATGCATCTGAACTTAATTATCTCTGCCAACAAAACAAGTATTAACATGCATTTATTAAATAATTTTCATTTCAAAGTATATCAATGATTGTAAAATATTAGAAATATGCACGTTCTTTAACATCACTAAATGTTATATATTTTAAAGTACACTCAAAATAAATTTCTGTCTAATATATTTTTCAATAAAAGAAAAAGCATTGAAAACACTCTATATGGCCATTTGTGTAGTTGTGTGCTCAAAAACTTTTTTCCGCTGCTTATCTTCAGCTCAAGCTATTATGGTGTGTTAAGACATAAAAATGAATATTGTTAAAAATGAACATTAGAAGCTATAGTTATCAGTACCGAGAAATTAATTATGGATTAATTATATTCTACATTTAAAATGCTAATAAATGAAACCATGCAAGTATGGTGAAATACTGTATTATTATTACTCGCATTATTAAATCAGAATTTTTGAATATTTTACGTATAAAATTTTACTACTAATAACACCTTAATACAATTTATCATCTATCAGAAGCTGACATGAAATTCGTAATCAAATTTTTTATACAAATTCCCTTTAAAGTCTTTTTACTGGTATAAATAACTGTTTCCAAGTGACCATTTATGGAAGCAGTTATCTTATACAGGTGAAATAATCCACCTTAATTAATCGTTGAAGATGGAAAAAAAACTTGATTATTTTTATTAAATTTAAAAACGATTTATGTTTTTAAATAATAAAATTATTATATATATTCTATCATTTAAAAATATAATTAATTAAATTATTCTAAAATAACATATATATTTACATTTCTTGATAAATTAATGATTATATGAGAAAATATAATTTAAGATTTTTATATTAATAAAGCTAAATAATTTAAATATGAATCGTTTGTAATTACAATAAGCGAATCAGTCTTAAGACTAATATTTTCTCAGGAAACTGATTTTTCTCTCAACTGCATGCAGAGGAATTGTGTTACAATGCCTGAAGGTAAAATAATATCTCAAAACATTTCTGCTTCTCATAAATACGAACCACATTCAAATAATTAACACAGAACATTCGGATTTTTATTTTTTCTATTGAAATTATCTTAAGCTTTAAATTGCAGGAAACTTTTAAAATATTGGCACCACCATTTGCATTGTTATTTAAATGTTTGTTTATTTTATTATAGGTTATTATATATTTTTCGTTATTGCAAATTTAATAGCAAAGAAGTAAATACAGAAAACTGATTAAGACAATAAATATCATTATTTTTATAAGTGTTTGTTAATATGAAATAAAGTTTAATTAAGAAGTAAGTTATTTGTTGTTTCAATGGTTTCACTTAGAAATCTTAAATATTGGTCAGATTTTGGTGGCAGAAGATCTGATTTTGGTGGCTTTAATATTATTACAGCCACTTTCCTGAGGATTTATACACTAAGCGGCTATTTCATTAGGGACAGCTCACTAATATTGTGTCGACTATCTCCTAGTATCTATTCAAATAGTAATTCGCCATCGCATGAATTCTATTAGCTTCTGAAAGCCTTCTCAAATATTTGTCCCTAAGGTATGCAAATGTTGCTCTCGTGTGATGTTTGTTGGATGACGTAGATGCATATCCTTTCTATTGTGGTTATCTTAATAAATATATGCCAAAAGAATAATAAATAAGGGCAATGACAATAAACAATATTAAGTGAAATACATAAACAATATTTTAAATTTCCACCGCATCCAAAAGATGTAATTAATTCAAAATTCAAGCATTATTTGGTGCAAAATGAACTAAACTAAATACAATGTAGTGCTGATGGAGCCATTCCTGGAGTTATGAGCCATGTGATACAGAATACTGATCTTCTGATTCCACCCTTCTGATGGAACTAACATAGCTTTAATGAGGAGATGAATCTTGTTGGCAACAATGTTGAAATAGTTATGATCATTAGGACTTTGCTTTACAGGAATCAGTTGATCAAGCAAGCTTATACCAAGAAAATTTCAAATAATTACACCGCATTTACCAGCCAAAAATATGAAAACATAAGAGACATGGTTAATCACCTAGCGTTGATATTATCAGATCTAAAAGGTATTAAAAATGTTAGATTTTCTGACCAGCTTTTTAATATCCATTCATAAAATATGCAGTAACAATTTCATATGCTTCCAAAATAGAACGTATGTGTTTCTGTTGGTTATTATTAAACTTTTTTTGAAAATAAATAAAGTACAAAAATTATTTCACTGAAAAATTACTGAGCTTAAAATATTAGTTTATAGGAAATTATATTTTAATGAAAAATTATATCTGTTCATTTAGATGGCAAAAAATATCAGCAATCATTCAAAAATAATAAAACTCTTAGAACCATTCAAGAAGCAGTCGTGGAAATTAAATAAAATTTGGAAGCGAAATTGACACAGCAGCTTCAAATCAAAATATTTATTACATTATATCTTGCAATATAAAAACAATACAATTTTTAAATAGTTTTAGATGAAATCGAATAAAATACAAAAATATAGTAACATCACGTTCTCAAAAACTGTGGAACAAATACTAATAAGAAGTTTAGCATTGATGCTTCAGCGAAATTTAGCATTTAATATGAAAAGTAGTATTGGGTATAAAATTTCCAGAGAGGATGTGGTTTTGAAATAAGAATAATAGTTTAAAGAATTATATTAGTAAAAAATCTTTAAATACGCTTAAGACATTGATATCTTCATTTATATATTTGTTTATTTACATTGGCTTGAAGAATTTTCACGTAACAAAAATAAAGTGGAATAGAGTAAAAAATATAGCTAATTTTTTTTGAATAACCAGCTAGATTCCACCTGTAGGTTAAAGTAAAATTAAAATCTGTTCATGTAGACATTGACACTTTTCGTCTTTGAAAAAAATCATTTCCCAAAATTTATACACTCTTATTTAAAACAGTCTTTTTATTTAAATACAGTTTCAGTGTAAACTAACATGAAATATGAACACATTAGTTACATGATTTAATTATATAAAAATTCACTGAAATCACATAAATATTTTTCAGTGTCGTTAATGAGAACTTTAAAAACAGGAAACACAAATATAATATGGAAATCTAAGCGAGAATATATAATAAATATGAAATAGAAAAAGTATCACTAATTTACTTGCTGATAAAAAGAAATGTAATGTATATGTACATGAGATAAATTGAAATTCTAATGTATATAATTTTGCTTATCCCAATTACTTTATAAGGGCCATTTTATCAAAGCAAGTATCGAGTATTGGAGACTTGCCAGGAAATTCGTAAACATCAGCCAGATTGCTTAGCACCTGCGTTAAGAATTGAGGCATAGAAAATTGATATCAACTGAATTACTACACGCCTTCCGAATTGGAACTTGTGGGAGGAGAAATTAATTAGGAAGGCCTGTGAAATCTCAAGCAGTTTAAACTGGTTAATTCGTCGCTAAAGGCTTAAACAAGCTTCGCTCGAAACCTTGAGAAAATCGAATCCCAGTAGTGTGCACGATTTCTAGTAAGTATTTCCTTATTGTTATTGAAAAGTATATATATATATATATATATACATACATATATATTTATATATATATATATATATATATATATATATATATATATATATATATATATATATATATATATATATATATATATATATATATATATTTACCTTCAAAGTGGACAGTCAGATATTTTCAAAGATTCAAATGCTATTGTATGGGAAAAATTAGATATGCATATTGTTAACAAGTATGTCCAACTTTTGCGATATAGATATTAAAATATGTTATTTTAATATCTAATTTTATATAATACGAAGTTAAAATATGTTATTTTCAAATATGCAGGAGATCCTACCAAATCTCAGTTACGATAATTTCCATTAAATAAAACAATAATTATCGCATGCCATTCAACAACAGTCAACATCCTTGATAAATTATAAGAATAATTTTGTAATTAGAAATATGAATTAATGATTAATGTTAATAACAGTTTGTTATTTAAAATACAGAATATTTATTTTAAGATTTATTTTTTAAATGAAAGTATGTTGATAACACTCAACGAGTAAATTTCGTAAGTCAGAATGTTTGAATTTTCTCATTTTATTTATTTTGAAGTAGATTATAAAAATAATTTCATTTTTTGGAGGTTTTCGGAGATTTAGAATAAATTATTGAAGCAGAATTATCTAGAAAAAATTATTTATACATATTTTTGGAAGTCCATTCTAAAAACCAGACATATTCATCAAATAAAGTTACTGAAGTAAAATTTGTTATTATATTCAGGCTTCTGACAATTTTAAGAATATTAAATAAAATTCCTTTAAACTTTGTATGAAATCAAAGCTTTAATAAGATTTAACTAAGTTTCAAATCTAAGAAAATTAATTTAAATTTTATGAAGTTATGGTAGTGATTTACAAAGTTATTATTTTTTATGTCTACAAAGACAATAATTTCTCTGAAATTTTATACATTTTCCATGAATCCTGATGTAATTTTAATAATAGATGAAATTTAAAATGTTTTCAATGTTGATTGCAATTATTAATACAAAGTTATATACGTAATTTATAATCCATACAGATTATTTAAATAAAATTTTCTAAATTCTCTTTTCATGATATAAAATTGATTGTTTCTTAAACATAAAAAGAATAGTCTGAGCAGATTTATGGTTTAAAAATTTTATAAACAATTATATTTTATACTTCAAACACAGAAATGTTCAAATTGGTTTATTTCTGTTGACTTTTCACAGTTTTTTCTATAATTTGTGCCTGGGATAATTTATGCAAAAAGTTGAAATTTCTTGCAATTTATTTTTCCCCATATTATAAGAACTTTTCATCTGACATTAATAGAATTCTGTGTTTAAAATTCACCAATAAATTAAATTAAATTCATTTGAATTCCTCAAAATATAAACAAATAAATGTACTAAACAACCAAATATCAACAATGATAGGGAGTCCATACACAAATACATTCAAAGAAAAAAATCACATATGCATTAGAGAACTATAAGTATTATATAGTAATATAAAACATATCATTGTGTGTGTATGTATGTTTACATATATAATAATCACATGAAAATGAAAATAATTTGATTTTACTTCGATATCTTTTTCACAAAAATTATAATTCACTGTTATTAATTTAAAGATTATTAAATTTCATGTTTTCTAAATTTTTAGAAATGAGTAGATATAAATTTAATTTCTCATTTTTGGAAAAATAGACTAATAGTTGATGGCATGCTTTTTCATTAAATATATTTATTTTGCAGAAAAGAGTAATGATAATAAAATGAAACAAAAATAAGAAATATTTAACGGATTAATAACATAATGTTTAATTTCTAAAGAAATTAAGTATTCAATATATTTTTGTTTGCTTTTAAAATATTAACCACAATTTTAAACACATTAAATTTAAAATTTACAATGTCTCTTTGCTTTATTAATATTACATGGCATGACTAAGCAAGAAAGTTTAATATTCAACTTTTTCATCTGAAATTTGGTTTTAATTTAAATTTCACTCTGATATATTAAAATGAATAGTAGAATGTTTTTCGAAAATAAGAATGTTGCAATTAATAAATAATAAATTTTATTGAAAGCTATTAAAATATTAAAAAAATAACATGCTCATGTAAATAATTTATAAAATTACTCTATAGATATAAATAATGATTATACTGATAATTTAGAAAGAAAAAAACAATTTACATGGAAATAATGAGTTCATTATTTTACTGTCTTCGAAGGATAAAAAGGTTCAGCAGCAAAAGAAATAAAAAAAACCATGGAAACTAACAAATAAATCGTGGCTACACTAGAAGAGGATCTTCAATTTAATCTACAGGCTTCTCACGTTTGTGTCCCGAGGTACATTTCTCCCTAGAAAACCTGGAAGCCTTCCAAGTTCAAAATGCAGACTCGCTCCCAATTATAAGGCAGTAGAGATATCTCGCCTCAGATACACAGTATTGCTAGCTGAGTCTATTGTCAGATGATATCGACCGATTCCAAGAATTTTCTCAAAAAAGGGAAGTGTAGGAAACCGCTCACAATTGAAAATGTGCCCAGTCAAACATAAATCTTTACTTTCAGTCTTTGAACAATTTGTAGGATCTGAATGATTGCTGTCTGTTTTCATTTGAAATTCAATTCAAATTTCTACTTGTAATTTTTTGTTGAGATATTATATATATGTATGTATATATATATATATATATATATATATATATATATATATATATATATATATATATATATATATATATATATATATATATATATATATATATATATATATATATATATATATATATATATATATATATATATATATATATATATATATATATATATATATATATATATATATATATATATATATATATATATATATATATATATATATATATATATATATATATATATATATATATATATATATATATATATATATATATATATATATATTTCTTACTTACAAAATGAATACTCATCCACCTATTACAAAGAAAAATGAGGTGGTTTCTTCTATGTGCAAAATAATGGCCGCTTTTGAGATGAAAATCTTTGACATCTCTCTCAAGCTACTGACCACCTTTAAGTAGTAAAACTTCAGACGAATCTTTGACTTTCCGGGCCGTTAATTGACCAATTTGTTAAAAATTAACAGATACGCTGTGAGCACTCAGTTGGTTAAAACTGCCGCGATTATTTATAGACTCCTTATTATTGTTCATGTATGGAAATAATAATATTTCTATATATGAGCAATGACTTTTGAATATTATTTTAAAAGTAATTTAAAAATTCTTAAATTAAATTACTTTTAAAATATAAATTTGTGAATCTCTACAAATTTAATTTCATTCACATGATAATAATGCTAAATTAAAGAAAAACTTTTTAAAATATATTACAAATTGTTACCATACTATAATTATTTTTTATGAAAATTGATGCAGATTGAAAGATATTCATTAAGATAAAATATTTCACACATGATGTTATAAAATATTTCAAAATTACTGTTTGTGTATTGTATGAATATCAAAATTTCTGTAAATTTTTATCAAGATGAATGGAATGATTATGCATTTAATATTTTTTTACATATTCTTATGATCATATTAAACAGTTTTCTAAGTTTTGTTGTAGCCTACAGAATACTAAATTTGATAGTAATTTCATTTTCATGCATCTCAAAAAATTCAATATGCTTTCAAATTAAAATTTTGGGCAGAACTTAAAAAATTATTATTAATTTATCATTTTAACTGTTTATAAAATTCTTTCAATGTTATATTGTTTTATTTTAATGTTTGTGAACAATTAAAACACCCTGTTCATTCTTTAATTCTATGAACAATTCGAATCATAATTATTTAGCTATGAGCAATTTTCATGATTTTTTTTACTTCCAACTGAACAAGATCCTACATTTTTAAAAATTTTCTGCTTTTCAAGCAAAACGAATAATAATATCGTTGTTACATAACATGCTTATAATAGCTTTTAAATATTATCATCATTGTCATTTAAAATAATATCATTCAGTGTTTAATGTTATATTTAGTCTATTTTAATGTTTAATTCACAATTTAATGTGAAAAAATTTATATTATTTTATTTATTTAATTTATAATTGATACTTATTTAATTTATAAAATTTATTCCATTTTTGCTCTTAATATTCAATTTTAATCGTATAGTTTTTAAATTATTTCACCTCAAAATAGAGAATATGTGAATTTTAAATATCCTCAATTTTTGCATAATTCTATAGTGTATAATTATCTCAGTTAATTTTTTTCATGTTTACTTACTTTTTGAATTTCCTCTGAAGATGAAACATGCTGTTACCAATATGTAGCGAAATGTTTTGTCGGTGAGCCTCCAAAGAAAATAATAACAGTATCTATTTCTAATACATTATAATGATTGCTATTCAAACTGTTCATTTCGATTGAGATATAATTGAGATTTGGTACGCGTTGAAATCAAACACAATTTAGCCATCAAGATTCTTATATTCAATTTTAGAGTTCATCTTTGTATTTAAACATTTACATTAGCATCAGAAGGACTGAAGGACAATATAAGAAATCATTTATTTTTTATTGTTACGTTTTAATAACAATAAAAATGTCAGTGGGGTAATAAAACAGTTTTATATTTCAGTATTATTATTTTACAGATATTCTCAAATATAATAAAGGAATAAAAAGTGTTAAAAAAGTGAACACAATTTACAAGTTTTACAAAAAAATTTTAAATTTTCAAAATTAAATCTTTTGTTATTAAAAAATTAAAGGATTTAAATAATGCTTATATGATCACCAGCAAAAAGAATTAAAATTGGAAAGTCCTTTAAATAATGCAAAAAAAAGTCAAAGAGATATTGAAAAATGGAAAATATTTTTCAGCATAACAAAGCAGTTAATGTTTTGAAGAGTCTTATACTGATAAATAATATGAAGGAAAAATAATCATTTTATAAGTATAGTAAATATGGCATTAGACTAGTATCAAGTAAGGAGAACAATATTTGAGTATAGATTTAGATGGAAACTTTTATATAATAGCTTGTTTGTTTGCAATATGTCTGTGGTTGCCTGTTCAAACAACTGAAAAACGATTAAATTCGGGTAATTTAGTAAATATATACAGGTAACCCTCCTATAACACGGTAGTTAGGTTCCTAGAAAATGCCGTGTTGTGTGCAATCGTGTTGTATGAGACCCAGAACTAGTACAAGAAGGGGGGTTACGTTCCAAAAACTTATTAAAAACAAATATTTTGTTAATTCGACATAAACAACTTAATTTTTATTAAATAATAAATGTATATCCAACAAGAAAAGAACAAAGAAGTTAAGAAAGAAGTTTGTTAAGAAAAATATTTTAATCTAACGCAACCCTAATTTAATGAATTTATTCGTCGTCACTGCTCAGTACAATCAACCGAGAACGTTTATTGGGTGGAACGATATCGCCTTCACTTTCAGAACTTTTTTCTCTATTTAAAGTTTTTGTGTTTCCCCCTCTTAAAAAAATCTGTAATTGAACTTTGCTGACTAGTTCTTACTAGGTCATTGTAAATTTCGCGGTATGGAGTTAAACAGTTTTGCAGCTCCCTTTTGAATTTTCGACTTTTTCCGTGGAAGGGTCTGTTTTCAAGAAAAATGACTCGAGATTTTCCACTAAGCATAGGCCTTCTTGTAATTCTTTTAATGTTAAATTCTTAACTGCACAATCTTCATCAGAGCTAGCGTCCTCAAAATTTATTTGATTTGCATCCAGGGATGCCATATCCACAAATCCGCTTCGTCAACTTCTTCTTCCATTAATAATTCTTGAATGTCTTCAGTAGCCATATCCACTAAATCTTTGCCTCCGATTGATTTAGCGACTTTTAATTTGGCACCAATTTCGTTTTCTGATGTTTCACGCATGTTTTCTGTTTCTGAGAGTCGCCGCTAACGTAGAAAAGAAGTAAGGAGTGAACATGTTTCCGCCGACCGATAACAAGCTCTAACATATGTAACAAAACCGTGTTATAGGATGACGTGTTGTAGGAATCTTCCCGCAATTTACGAATCGTGTTATAGCGAAACCGTGTTATAGGAGGGTTACCTGTAGCCTCTACAATTATGTTATGAGTTGATATCATGCTCACTTTTCCACCAGTTTGACATTGAGACTACGGCCTATTTTCAGGCATCAATGCTCATCAGGTTACATGACGAATTTCGACAACGTTTAGTACAGTGCCCATAACTACACTGCAATTCTCATAAGTTGAGAGGGGGACGCTTTTCACAACAGGACTACCAATCCTCGTTATTCAATTATAAAAGAGACAAATTTAAAAAAAAGAAACTATTTTCCAGCAAAGAAGAGGTTTTAGATATTCTTACAAGCTATTTAGGAAACCTGAGATTTCAAATAAAACTTGGACTCATTACTGTATTAACTTGCAAAGCTGAATATAAAGCAAAATACCGATTGAAAGAAACTTTAAATCTTGCTAAGAATTTTTATTTTCATTTTTTTGCTAGTTCATTTTTTTGCACAGGAAATTAACTCATATTTAAGTATTTAAACCATATTTGTTTACTGTTATTTGATAAAGAATACAATAGTAAGTAACTTTTGCTATTCTAAATTCAGGTACATTTTTTAAATAGTATAATTTATGTTCACATTATTCTAAAATTTTATAAACTGATTATTATGTGATTTTTACCAATATTAGTATATTGATCAGTGATATAAACTTAGTTTTCTCATCCATCAAATCTCTATCTGGTAGGCCACTCATTATCAAATTAAAACCAATTTTCATATTTTTGATTGACAGATTGCAGCCTTACATATGTTGTTGTTACTAATTTCTTTGGTGTATGAAAAATAACTCCAAGTTCAATAGATTTCGTCGCATGAGAGCTTCAAAAATCATCTGCTTATTCGACAGTTGCTTTGATGAGGCATCAAAGCAACTGTTGAATAAGCAGATGATTTTTGAATCAGCAATCAAAAATGTAATCAGGGATAGGCGTAGGGGACAAGATCAAGGGAAATAAATCTTTTCTTTATTAGGAATTTTCATGCACTTCAAATGACCACACGTTTAAGATTAATTTATTCAAACTCACCTGGCTTTAGAACTGTGATTTAACAATAAAAATGCAAATATTTTAGAACAGAAATCCTTCATTTAATAAAAAGATCTGCTTTATATTCAAGACAACAATCACAGATATAAAAATGGAATATATAACAGTAAATATATGAGATTAATCATTTAGAAAACATCAATATTAACGTTCAAGCACTACAACAGCACCCTTTCCATTTAAACGCCATCAGAAAATACATATATATATATATATATATATATATATATATATATATATATATATATATATATATATATATATATATATATATATATATATGCTGATATATATATATATACAGGTATATATATATATATACATATATATATCATATATATAAGTATATCTATACCATCTCCTCCATATGCATAGACATAGCCCTGGTATCGAAACATATATATGCATACTATATATATAGTATACATGCAGGCATATGGTATGTATATAGCAACACTGATGGATTTTGTGAATTGCTCATTCGTCTTATATGCATCGCAAAATAATTAATGCACGTGTTTACTGATAATACATTGAATAACATGAAAATTTAAGCATTAAAAATGAATAAGAATTTAGGAAAAAATTCCTAAATGTATCAATACTATCGAGGGAAGTATATATGCGTTAAAATCATCGATGAATAGATGCAACTTAAACCTCAAATGATTTGTCAAAGAAAAATTTATAATGACTGTCAAACTTATTTTGCATTCATTGACGTACATGAAAGTTGAATTACACGTTGCACTTTAATGATGTACACTACTCGACATTAAAAATGCAGTACCACGAAGACAGGTAAGTCTGGCTCAACTCTCCCACTCATCTCTTGTCCAGCAGGAAGACTTCGGGGGCTCTTTAGAACTCAGGAGTGAAAGACATGATGAAATGGCCATCTCAAGACTTATTTGTGGGCATCTGGAAAGTAAGATATTCGAATCTGGGGGCAAAGTTTTTTCATTATGCACAAAATGCAATCTGCTTCAATTGATCACAGCATGGATTGTTTGGGATTCGCTGTGGCTGATGTCTCCTCAAATCCACTGCTGGTGCTTGATTTCACAAAGATTTACGGTGTCATGTATCTTATCAAGCTGCCGCTAGATCTTTGACGGTTTGGAAACAACAACAAAAGTATTCTAAATCATATATTAGTGATAAACTTCTTCATGAATCTAATATAACTTAATAAATTTACTGACGCAACAATTTGTATTAAAAAAAACTTAAAAATGCATTTATATTTAGCACAGAATACAATATATTACTTGCGATTAATGCAATGAATTTTCAAATAATTAATTCCAAACAGTTTTGTACATTTTTATACCTAATAACTAATATTCTTTCACACATGCATAATAAGTCTAGCAACAAAAATTACCCATGATATTATATTTTACTTAAACTCATATTATATTTATTAGATTAAATTTACCATTATTTTTTTCATTTCATCAATTTATATTTTTATTTTTTTATCTTTTTCATTACTTGTATTGATTTAATTATGAAACAGATACATTTTTCCAAAATGTATGTAGTTTTATTATTTTACCCAAACATTAATGTTAAACTTGTAAGATAATAAAGCACATAAGATATATTCAGTTCTTATTAAATTAATATTTATCTTTTTTTAATTGAATCACATTATATTCTTGCATCTGTATTGACAGACTAAGCAGCAGAAATCTGTAACATTGCTAATGTGACTCCGTACGAGAAAGCATGCTAGTGCAACAACAACATTGTAAATGTGCTACAGCATTCAATTTGAAATTTAAAACAGATTTACAATTTGTTATCTTAACAGTGAGAAGGATAGAGACACTATTAAGATGTTAATTACACTCGGATAAATATTAAGTGTTGTATAGACATTCCTTTTAATATATTATTTTTCTTAAGAATAATTGCATATACAAATATTGCAGGGTTTCTTCACTGAGATTTTACACTAGTCCGTCCCAACAAATTTAGTATTTACCGACCTAATTAACTAAAATGATAAATATTCACTATTAGTTTCAGTTCAAATATTAATAATCCACAAACATTGCCAGAACTGGTATTATTAATTCACTAGCACATACATTCGCACCCACACATTACAATTCATATATCAAATTGATGTTTACATGCAAGCTTGACATAATTTGATACCTAACTGGAGTAATTGGTTATGAACGTTAATACTCCAATTTATAAGAAATAAGTAATGATAAATATATCCTGGATAAGACTTAATTTGATTACATTTGATATAATTATATTTCTTTTATCATTTTTAAGGATTATAATATTCTTATAGCATGTACTAATAAAACATTTAAGGAAATTTTATTAAATCACAAGAAATTAGAATAAATTTCCTCTAACTTATGACATTTAATTTCTAAAGATAATTAAAATAATTTTTTATGTTTTAAAGATATTTATTCTTTTTTTGAAGGATTTTTACACAAGTAGTTCGTTGAATGGGTTGTTTACTATATTTATTAAAAATATAATAATTAACATGTATGTATATAATACTCAATTTGCATAAGCTAAGCGTACAAAGAATACAAATACTAAATTTTTAAATAGAAAAAGGCATTTTAATTGCTAAAAATTAATTTCTTTTGAGTAATGAGTAAGTGAATTTTTAATATAATTTAAAAGCGTTTTAATTTATACAATATATTCTATGAGTTATATGGTGTTTTATTACATGAAATGTAAACGTTGTTTCCAATATATATCAGCGTATTTTTCAAAGTAATAAAAATTTCGTCTAAATCAGCTGATTTAAAATTTTAAAAAAATAGAATGCAAAGTATAAACATTACGAGAATTACATAAGAAATAGGGACACTGTTCTGTACAACAAAATTTTACGAGTTTGATCCTAGACATTGTTGAATACTGTTAAAATATATATTACTTTTTGACTTCTACACGTTTCTCTGTTGGGGTGGGTGAATGTTTAGAAAATTCTTAGCATTATCTTTGTCTTCATGTGAACAGGCTATGAAATGCCATTCATTGTCTATAGAGTAAATTGCCTTAAGCATTTAGATGATTTCTTTTGATATACCAAAACTTAACTAAAACAAATATGACTTAATATTCTAATAATGTATCATATGCATCAGTATATAAATTTAATTTTCTGATAAGTAGTTGCTCTAAAAACACACAGAATGTGTATTAAGGATTAAAAATATGTAAAGGTATGAAGATGCTTAACTTTATAATACTTTTTGGATTTTAAAATTTGATTCCTAACTTTTAAAATAGACATACATTTAAAGTAAATACATTTTGATAAATAATAATAAGTAAAATAATCAGTATTTAATTTAAATTATAAGATAAAAATGCTTGCTTAAAGTTACTTTTCATTTCAATGCAAAATTTAATTATTTAATTTTCCCATTTGAATAATATAATAAAATTTACAGAAAAAGACACATTCATTGTGAAAACATCGGACATATTATCGATTTGACGTGTACATTGTTTAAGGTATAACTTTTGCTACATCTCAGATATGAAGAACTGGTATCTCGTACGATGAATGATTGTAAGTGGATGAAACTGTTTTGAACCTAAAAAGTACATCAACCGTAGTCAGCCACTTTGTGTCATGAAACCGATCTATCAATGTCATTTTATGCGGAAAAATGTTTTTACTAAAAATAAAGTTGTAAAGTATATATCGATTTTTTTTAACCAAAATGAAAGTGCAATAGAATTGTATTTAAATTCAAAGAAAATATAATTTTTATATTGCTCGATATTGATTATTTAGAAATGTGACATCTGAAATTATATAAAAGCTAAAAAATGTATGTTTTTGTATGAAATTATAAAATTCATAAAATGTAGTATCTTCGTTTAGTTTTATGACGTTAATTACGTTTAAAAAATATTGGTGATTTTAACATGAAACAACTGTTAATACAGCAGTATATTTCGCTGGAAGAGCAAACTGCATAGACGTATATTGCATAACTGCATAGACATTTTATAGCATTATATATAACAAAAAACAATTATCTATATTTTTACTTCATTATAAACTTAGCTATATATTTATATTAAAATTTTAATCCATTAAATATTAACGTTCAAAACAGAAAATTAGACATTTTATTTAAATGTGTCTTATAGCTGAAGCAAAAATAAATATTCTTTGCGCAGACTATTTTCTATATGTCTTTTATCTATATATTTATCTCTCTCTCTCTATATATATATATATATATATATATATATATATATATATATATATATATATATATATATATATATATATATATATATATATATATATATATATATATATATATATATATATATATATTGTATAAAACGTGTAGAACTTAGAGGATTTATTTTATGAAATGCAATTTTCACAAATACTTTTCAAATTAAACAAATTTAGGTATACCATCAACTTATAACGGGCATGATTATATATATTTAATTTTTTTTGCAATAAAAGAACTCAAATATCACATAAAAATGCATATTTTTGTTCATTTTCTTTATATTAAAAGCAATGATTTTAAAACTCTTATTATAAAACTACAGTTTCAACCAAGCAATTTGTCACCAATTTTACTTAGTGTCAAGCTCAAAAACTTCAAAATTAAGCTCGTAGTAAAATATTTTCACTGTATGAATCACTCAATCTTCAGTTATACCTAACATTTTAAATCAAGTAGGAAAATTATTAATTTCAGACAAATTAATTTTAAATAAAATTTTCAATATTTGGTAATTTTAAGAAAGATTCAGTTTTCATTTTAAGTTGTATGCGTACTTTTCACATCATTTAATGCTTATATATTTCTAATGATATTCAAATTTTCTGCTTTTATTTTTTTAAATTTCTGAAAAGAAATTTAATTAGACTACTGAGAATTTCTACGAAATCATGTCAACGTCGTCAGTTATAATATTAATTATCTATATTCTGGAATTGATAAATATGGTGGATTTTATAAAACCATTTCGTGAATTAAATAAGAGAGTATGTATTTAAATTATAACTATCCTACATTATTAGATTTAATGGTTATGTGCTTAGAGCAGAAGTAAAAAATGAACTTAAAATATTTCCAATAAAGTATTTGCTGAAAACGAAGCTAAACTTGGATTCATATGTATTAAATGTAATCAAAGATAGACACATATACACACAGCAATTTACATATTTGAAAAAATACATTGTTTTTACAATAATTATGTGATTATATACTTAAAATGCGATATATAAAAAAGGATTTATAATTTTAATAAATTTTAGGTACTTTTCCGTTTCGCCGGCGCGAATCTCGCCAAGCAAAAATGAAGTCGCCAATTGGCGACAACACACAGCATACACATAAAAATTTTTTAAATAATGTTGTTTTACATAAAAATTTTTAAATTTATTTATTTAATTGTTGTTCACGCGTTCACGCTATGTGTGGAATGATGGATGCCAGAGCCTCAATTTATATATTTATTATATTGGGTGATGCATATTTCAAAATCTTATTTTTTTAAAAAATATTTTTTTATGTGAATTTGTTACGATTATTATTTTTTAAGATATATTTTTAAAATCCGATTTTTTCTAGAGAGGTTTTATGAAATTATTAAATTTGTATATATATATTAACATAGCATAAAACTATAAAATAGGGAAAAAAGAGTCGAAATAAAGTTGTTGACAGTAAAAGAACGTCACATGTTTTGGAAACGTAGTAGTAAAAGGTTACCCGCGGAGATACTCCCTCTAGTGCCGGTTCTATCATTTTTGGAGACTTTATCGCCTACGCCGGCGAAACGGAAAAGTACGAAATTTTATTTCATGCGAGAACATTTAAAAAGCATTATAAATATTATGCTTTTTTAATATTCTCTTATATATATTTAAATAAAAATGAGAGAAAGCCTCAATATTTTCACTCAAATCTTCTTTAAAAATATTGGTAATGAAGGTAAAGGCAACTACTATATTCTTGAATTAGGACTGAGAAAATTTTACTGATACTAAGTTTTAGAACAGAAAATGTGTCATTTTTATGTTTTCATCATCAATATATTTCAAATGAAATAAAACTACTAAAATTTAAAAAATACTATTAAAAAAACTATTCTACTAAACCACGGTTTTATTAAATAGATTTATTCATGTTAATGATCAAATACTAAATGACACGTTGTTTTGGATATGTTTCATTGTAGCCTGAAATAAAACTGCAAATTTTTATAATTATATATTAAAATGGAGATTATATCCTGCAATATGTTCACAGTAAATCTCATATTGATTGATAATATATGTCATGACTTGTATACAGCCTTTATCTGTTGTAGCTATGATCTAAAATATTTTAAAATATAGGGATAATATAACCTTCTTTAAATATAATTTCTAAGATATATTTGTAATAGTTAAAACAAAAATATAAGATCGTTCTTGGATATTATTTTTGTAAATATGCAATTTGATATTAAATTTTGACAAGTTTAATTTTTTCATAAAAATGCTGTTTTATATTTCAAAAACAATTTGGAATGAAAAATCGCCACTTATAAAATAGTATGCATTCGATTAACTTATAACATTAATTTAAATCATTTTAAAGTTAAATACAAGAAAATATATGTTCTTGTATAATAAATAACCTTAAAAATATTTCTTTATGCTTATTTAGAATATATTTTATTTACTTTCATTTATTTTTATATTAAATCGTCAAAATATATAAGTACACTCAGAACATTTTTTACATGATTTCATTCTAATAGTTTTAACATGCGTTACAAATATATGCCAAAAATATTTGTCAATCTAATATGTTCATCTTCATTGCTAGAAAAAAATAGCTTTGTTAAAAAGAAAACTGGAAAGTATGAAATATTAAAAGAAAAAAAATACATAATTGATATAACTAAAATGAAGTTTAGGTTTTAAGTTAAATATTTTAAGTAAACTATGAAATAAATTATGATCTATGACAAAAGATCTATTAAGTAAGTTATGAATCATGGAAAACTTAAAATATATCTCTGTTTATTTAAGCATGGTTTATGAGTAAATATTTGTAAAAATATACTTGTAACATTAAAATAAAATATATCCAAATTCGAATGCTAGTTTTGTATAAATTAATTTTGTAGCACATTGTATCTATTTTGAAAGATAGAATAGAAATTCCTTTTAAACATATATTATATGAAAACTTAAAATAAATCGTGCTCAATATTTAACAATACGTTTTGATAGTTTTAGTGTAATAAATTCATGTCTACATTCTTATTCATTAACTCAATTTATCATAGATATTAAAAGTTATGCAAAAATAAATAAATATTAGGTTGCAGTGAATTATTTGTGAGTGAAAGTTTTTTAACTAAGTATAGTTAATAGCAAACTTTTGAAAAATTAAAAGTAATAAAGGTTTTCCTCATAAATTTTAATTTGATTTCATCAACAGTCCCATTTTTAATTAAGACGTTATTCGGCAAATGTTAAAAGCTAAAGGTAAACAAAAGAAGTAATTACTGAAGCACAATATTAACAGGGTAAAAAAATAAACAAAAAAAACTCTGCTTTAAGTTTAATTAAACCCATCGGTAAGTAAAATTGTTCTTTAAATTCTTAATGAAAAAATCTATTGACTGCTTTAATGTGACCCATTAGCAAGCACAAATGATAATTACAGGGACAATTTGCCACTTTCTTTCAGAATTTCCATTTACTCCAATGCTGTTTAGACACTGTCATTGAAGCCTGTATCTTAACACTGTAATTCTAAGAAAAGTTTTAGAAATTGAAATTCTCTTTAATACTGCAAATAATATTTTATTCTAATAAAATCTTTAAAGATAATTAATCATAATGCATATGGAAATTCTACAAGTTATTGAGAAGGTTCTGCAAAACAGTGAATGAAAAATCTTTGAGCTCTAAGCATAATTAACAAAATAAATATTTTTATAAATTGTTTTGTTTTATTACGTGTTATTGAATATTTATAACATATATTCATATTAAAATTTAGATATAAAGAATAAGTAATTTAAAAGAGTTACATGCAGCTATTGGAATACATTTTCCCGTTTCTTTATATCAATGAAAAATCCATTGATTTAGTTATTAGTGAATTCTTATCATTAAATAAATCAGTTATAAACGTTATCCATTGAATTTTAATTTCATAAAAAAAGGAATTGAAATATTAATTTAGAGTTCAAGAACATGTTTTAATGTTACATGGAACTATTGGGTTAAATTATTTTTCAGCATTGCACAGTCAGACCGTACTTACATTTAAAATCTATGTTAATAAGAGAAATTATGAAAATAAGTGTAATAAAAATCATTTCTAAAATAAAGGAACAAAAATTATTAATGACAAAAGCCTATTAGCTGCGCATGAGGAATATAAAATATCTTTAAAAGAATTCTCATAATAAATTTTAAGACTTGATCATTTAATGCTCGTTACAAATCAATAGGTTGATAAAATATTTTTTTAAATCATATTCCTTTTGAAGTTGCAGTACCTACAAAGTCATACGTTAAAAATTGATGACAGATATTGATAATAAGTATTTATGAAAGAATAATTCTCACTAATTCCATTACCATATTTACATTTTGTAAAAATTAATTCATGGCTACTGATATTATTTTCTTTGTCTAATTGTATTTTGTTTACACACCATGCTTTTAAAATAATTATTATAAAATTTTATAATTTGGAGTGCCAGTCAATCACGTGGAAAACTATACATATTACTCAAATCATTATTTCAAATTGTTGATTTATTATTTATATTGTAGAAAAAATGTATGTTTCGGTTAGCATGATCCCTTTAATTTGTTTTTTAAATAAAATTTATTTTCAATGATTGCTTAAAAACTCTATTTATTATTTATTTTATTCTAATATACTTAAATAAAATTTAGCTTCAATTGTCAAAATTAAATTGTTTAATCTGCCTATAAATTTGAAAAATAATTAGAAAATAATAATTAATTTTCGAAAAAAACTTATTTTTTTTTAAAATATAAAGTCACTTTTAGCAAAATATACTGATAATGATCAGTATTTGTTGAGAGTTGCATGCTCTTATATAAAGTATGTTATAAATCAAATAATTTCGTCCAACGATCTGATTTAGAGTATGCATTAAAAATTTGACTAAGCAAATATTAAATAATATTTAGAGTGATATATTTTACATTGGTCGAAAACAGGAACATATTAATATCCAAAACTTACTTAGAAAGCTTAAAATATTCTTAAAAAACCGTGATATTTATTATTGTATTTAACTGATATACTTTAATCTCACTGATTAATAATTTCACATCATTAGAATTCCACTCAAAAATCAGATTAACATTTTGGATACATGAAGTTGATTATTTAAATAATAAAATTCTTAATCGTTATGGCATATAACAAACTTTTGGTTTGTGTTTTTTTACAAAATATTTTTAAAAATAATTATTCCTTTATATTCACATTAAGAAATTATCAAAAGCAAAATATGTAGTTTATTATTTCACTTTCAACCTTCATAAAAGGAAAAACATAAATGATGATTATTAAATTTAAAAAAATATTTATCACTTGTTCTGTAAAATCTTCAGAAAAGATCCCATTCTCAAGAATTATAAACATATTAAATGTGAAGCTTTGTATATTACTTTTAGCAATAATGTATTCTATGTAAGAGTAGTAAACTTTAAATACTTTATTACTTATATACAATAACTACTGTTACTTATATACTTATATACAGTATTTTAAATTCCGATTATTCTGTTCTTGAGAAAATTTTATAATTGCTCCTTCGATGAAAAGTGTAATGCAATATATGCATTTATAAGCATGATATACATATGTTACACCTCTATATTATAATCAACACTATAAATATAATTAAATTCATCATAAACTAATTAGAAAAAATATTTCAAATAAAATAATTTCATAAATTTGAAATATTTTAATTGATCTCAAGGAAAGAGGAAAATAACATATTCAAACTTTTTTTATTATTTTCGTAATTAGGTCTTAATACTTACTCTTTTTCATTGCTGAAGAAGAAAAACTGTAATAAAATTAACTGAATCGATAGTTAAATAAAATTGATATATATATTTAATTTTGTTTTTCTTTAGCTGATACAATTTTTGTAATTGTAATTTGTACAGAAATATTTCAATATAATAGATTATTGCTTAAAATTTTAAATTTAATTGCATATTTAAATATCAAGAAAAATAAAAGATTTTAAGGTTAAGCCCTGTTAAATGAGAGCTGATAATCAAAATATTTTACAAATTTATACTTTCGAAATTTAATATGATTTTTATAAAACATTAACAAGTAAAAATGCTGTAGTATTTTCTCTCAAAATTATTGTTTATTAAGAATAAATGCAAATTTGAACAGAAAACATACATAGTATTTTCATAATGATGGCCAAAATTTAAATTTAATAAATATTTAATAAATTATAATATAATTTAAATGTTATTGGTGTACTCAAATATTGTTTTTATTAGTATTTTTCTGACATTATCATATAATTTTGTTTTTATAGTATTTTTCTGTCGGAAAGGTTTACTTTATATGAATTCCTACACTATTTCATAAATAAATCAAGAATATATAGTATATTTTTTATTTGTCATAATGATTTATAAGCAACATAGTTTCATTTATATTATAAATGTTATATCAATTACGAATGTATAGTGATAAGTATTTTTCATATTACTAATAATCTAAGGTATTAAAAATGTTACTAAGCACATTTATAATTGCACTTATGCTCAAAAGGGCAAAAATATATGCTATAAAGAATTTTCATTTTGGCTTGAAATTTCTAATTACGGAAGTAATTTACCAACCTTTCAAACTTTATTACCTTAAATTGTTCATTGTTTGAAAAACTTATTGAAAATTGTACCTATAATTAACATGATATAAGTACTAAATTTAAGATTTTTTTTAAAATTTGAAACTGAAAATATATAACAGTAATATAATAAATGATTGTTTCAGTAATTTATTTCTAAAGGAAAACCAAATTTCTTAATGACTCACTTATACTAATAATCTACTTAGAATAAGAAAAAATAGTTTGGCTTCAATAAAATATTCGAAATTTTGTGTCAAAACCAATTTACTATATTTCATTCAAATTTATATAATATTAAATAAAAATATTTGATTTCATTTCTCACATCGCTACTTTTATTAATAAATAAGGTTAATTCGGTAAATGAAATTCAAATATCAAAATTAAAATTTGTAATATAGATACTTTTATTAATTCATTTAGTTTAATAGAGATAATGTATAATACATAAATAAATAAATGGTTAAAATTAGAAATAAACTTTCATTTAGTTTATTTCTTAAATTATCTTTGTGACAATCATAAATCCTATTAGTGTAAAAATTGAAAAAAAATATTTGATGCTTCGAATGATGATCTAATATTTGTTTTGAAATATTATGATAATGTGATAAATATTTATGTTGCTTTAGAATCTGCAATGAGTTCAAAAAAGTATTCTTTATTTTGTTAAAAATAAATAAATAAATATAAAAAAGCAAGCTTTTAGATCATATAAACTTACGTTTCATAGAGAAAATTGTACCAAAACACGTTGCTTGAAACAATGTATTTCTTGAGCGTATGTTTCAGATAATGTGAATTATTGTATCGTGAACTTTGAAATTGCAACAAAATTCTATGCAACGAGACATTAAGTCAATCGCGGAGAATTAGTAGGAAGTTTTAGGTCACTAGAAACACAGTATTCTTAAACATATGTTGGCTAACGATTAAAATTATGTGTATGAGTTACAACATTAAATTCACGTACATAATTGAATTTTATAAAACATGTTCCTAAATTATATTCATATTAATATTAATTGCAATATAAGATTCTAAAGATAGTCAGCTTGTGAATTTCTATTGATAATTAATCAGTGCTATACATAAAGTAGTATTTGACATATATATATTTACTAAACCAGATATTTATCTGAATTGCTTATGAATGTGTATAAAATCAAATCAGTATTTACAATTATGAAACGAAAAATTTAAATTATCGATATAAACTTAAATATTATTAATAGTTTTAGAAAAACAGGAAAACAAAAGTTGTTAAGAAAAAGTATATTGCCAGTGAAAGAGAGACTAAACTCAAGTTCTTTTAGAAAAAAGTCTGGTAGTTAGAAAAGCTATCATAGAAATGCAAAATGATATGACTCATATTTACACACGAGAAAAATAGCTTTTTGTATAATTGAGAATTTAGTCATTAATATTAATTGGCATAGAAATGTAATCTATTTATATCAAAAGATAGATTAATTAAAATCTTTGGCAAAGTTACTAAACATAAAAAATCATTATTTTCAATTTCAATATTATTTTTAGAAATAAAAACTGACAGTGAAATCATATATAGATAGATCTTGAAGATGTTACATTAATTGTTTGCATAGTAAATACTTATAAATTATTTCTGCGCATTTGGAAATTAAATTTTTCTGTAAAATCATAAATTATCTTTGACGAAATATACATTGCATTTGATTATCATTTGTTTTTGCATTTCTAGATAATGTTTTTCCAAATTAATTATAAAATTTGAAATGTTTAAAAAATATTATTCTTTTTTATTTTGATTTTGTTTTTTTATTCATTTTAATTATGCAGATTTTACATTAATTTCGATCCAAATTAAAATAAAAAACTGTATAAACTGATATTAACTGATATATAACTATGGAAATAATTAAAACTGTTATGTTATACATAGCTATATGTTTTAATCTGTCATGAAATCTTCTTATTAGAGGGTATTACATTCACACATACAAGTATGATTATCACAAAGCTACTTAAGTTATTATAACTTAGTCAGATGAACTGTATTTATATGATGGAATCGTGTGAATAGCTATTTATTTGAATGTGATAGCATTTCTTCTATCAGGGAAAGCAAGGTTGTATTATTTAATAAATTTGGTAACAAGTTGTTGCTCAAATCAAGTTATAAAATTTTGATGCACAAAGTATGACAGAAATAATTTCATAATTTTTAACATTTTTTTCATAGTAGCATCTCTTAATTTTTTTTATCATCTATTAAAATTATATAGTGCTCTTATTGTATTACTTATTTGCTTCGAATTATTTTTATTTTATATTTCTTTTAAAAACTTTCTTTGATAATAGCATTTTAAAAATCATTTTATGTTATGGTGAAATGAAATATTTTCATCACATTATGTAAATAAATTCATAAAAATACAGTTTTATTTATAAAGAGTTCTTCAGTAAAAAGAATTTAGCTTATAAATTTACATCAATGATTTTCTTTTGTTAAACTGAGTATACCTTTCGTACAACAAGAAATGATTAATTTACATTACTAATATCCTTCTACAAGGAAATTTTATTGTGTTTTTGATGTAACTTTTATTCATTAACACACAATACTATTGAATATTTTATAAAGAGATTAAAGAGACCCATAATATTTTTCCCACTTTTTAACCAAAATAAAAGTTTTCAGTATAATATACACTACTGGCCATTAAAATTGCTACACCAAGAAGGAACACAAATAACAGAATGATATTTATTGGACACATACATTATAGTGTGTGTGTCCATTATAGTAATTATCCCTTGTGACCATGCGGATAAGATGTCTGTCTTCTCTGCTGTTAGTGATGGGGGTCGCTGAGATCCTGCATGACGTTCCGTATGATTGTCCTGAATCCATCGATTCCATATTCTGCTAACAGTCATGGGGTCTTGACCGACGCGAGCTGCAATATTGCGGTACGATAAACCGCAATCCTGGTAGGCTATAATCCTTCCTCGATCAAAGTCAGACACGTGCTGATAGGCATTTCTTCTTCTTACACGAGGCATTACAGCAACTTTCTTTGCCGAAAACAACGTTGAAATGGAAATTGAGTATGAGAAAACATGCTGTCAAATCTCTGGTTTTATACACATTGTAGATGTCGCCACTGTCGCCTGCTTTGTATGAATGCGCTGAAAATCTAATCATTTGCATATCACAGCAAGTTCTACCTGTCAGGCAAATTTCACGAGTGTGGTGTGCCGCTTTCCTGGTGTAGCAATTTTAATGGCCAGTAGTGTAGTTGGATGTAGGAAACATTTTTTAAGAAATTAAATTTTTCACAATTAATTTTAAGATAAAAATGTTTGAAAGGTTTCCCATATTACAGAAAATAGCAATCTTAAAGTATTTTTTACTTAAATTATCATTAAAAAAAACTTAAAATTTTTGATATTTTGATTTGATTTACGTGGTATAAAACTTATGGTATTTTAAAAACATTTATTTACAACAATTTGACATAACTGAAGTTGTAATATTTTAAATGAATAATTAAAAAAAATTATGTATCTTGAATGTAATATATGAATTGTATTTTTTACATTATGGACTTACTTTTTAAAGCAAATACAATTTTTTGTACAAAAAATTATTCTTGGAGAAAAAACTAAAAAAAATAATAAGATTTGGAAGTAATTCTTTTAAGAATATATGTTTGAAGGAAAGCATTTATATAATGTAATTATGAAAATAATTCCTTCTTTGAAAACAGAGGAGCACATTTTTTATATGAAAAGTTATTTTCAAGCTGATAAATATCTATAAGCAACATTTAAATTAGTTACTATAAAACTTAAATATTATTATCGCAGCTAATATTTTAAAGCAAAATAAATAATTATTTATCATATGAGTAATACGGACTTTAAGCAATATTAATTCTCTAAATTTGACTCAAATTAAAAAAATTGTATAGTTAAGCTTTTTAAGCTTTTCTGGTTACTTTAATAGGGCAATTACTTGGACGAAAAAAATTACTAACATAAAATAGTCAAGAATAAAATGACAATTCTTCAATATAAAAAATAAGTAAATTCTCATTGAATAATTTACTTGAAGCACACGAGTATCGTTTAAGACAATATGAGGTATTTTCCTCATTATAGATAATTATTAATTCACTAATTATATACCTTAGCATGTAGTATTATTTTTTTCACTTCTAAAATTTAATAATGAAATTAATTAATTCCTTAAAATATAAGAATGGAGGAGATATAAAATATTGTAATTTAACCATTTCATTAAAAATTAATCACAATCAATTCATACCTTTTTTATTTTCCTAGTCTTAAATATCTCAAAATAACGTGGGATATTGTGGATTAGGCTTTTAATTAATAATTAATTGTAATTTTTATTTAGTAATTTAAGGAATATAAATTTTTTATATTGATTCTCCCATTTAGAAAGGATAATAATTACGTAAATGCTTTAAGTCTGACAATTTATAACTATTTGTTTTCAGAATATTAGAATGGAATTACATATTTCAGAAATAAATCAATAAAAAGTAGTTTGAGAAATTTGTTTAAATATATAATCTCATATACATTTTTTGAAATACAGTAACGTAGTCAACTCTGTAACAGCTTGCAAAATTACAATAACCATTGATCAAAATGCATTGCAGTATGACAAATGGGATCCATTGGAAATTACTTCATTTTAAAATAAATGTTGCTGTAATTATGTTGAGTCTTTGGCATCGGAGTATGTTTATATTTACTTAGTAAAACATTATTTGCATATTTTCAAACTCACTAATATTTTAGTTATTCAAAAATAAATGTCGCAAGTTGAAAAATTTCCATGTACAGAAACTTTTAGGCTGTTACGTTACACGTAACCAAACAAAAACACATTTTAAGAAATTATTCATACAAATGCATAAATAAAACATGCATGTTTATTTGAAAAGTATTGAAAATTATAAAACGGACCATGTTTTGTAAATGTTTTTAAATGAATATAAATCATGGTATGGTTCAAGATGAATTAATTTGGAAAATTCAAAATCTTAGAGGAAGCGTTAGATGACTTTATAAAAGTAGTGAAGTTGATTTCAACCAAAATATGATTTTCGGAATGTTTGGACGTTGGTATATACATATATGGAAGGTTTTAGAATCATACCTATGTCAAAACATGAGTAAAGGCTTTTATGGGGCATAAAATATTATTAAAAAAATTGGATGTGAAAAGTTGCTAAAGTTCAGATTATCTTAGACGAACAACAAGCTTACGGATTCTTTGTCTTAAATGTTTTTCCCCATAGATATCTTCTATTGACATTCTGCTCAAAATGCACTGCTTTTATAGTAGAGTCTCTCGCATTTTGGCTTAAAATAGTTTCAAGATTTGAAAATGTATAAAGATATGTGTGTTTGCTCCTTATTTCTCCTGGTTGACAACAACACCAAACCAGGTTTCATTAGATGAATGAAACTTTCAGGGCTCGAGAATAACTGGTCTTTATTTAAACCTAATACAGCCCAAAATGTGGGCAGGAGAAGTTTGAGTCGCATTGCATTTTGGACACAGGATGCTTTGTATCCCGTCACATAACGTTGTACACGTATGTGTCTTCTTTGCCTGATAGCGCCTGTTGTCACCAACTCCAATCAGAATAGGACCAGAGCGATTTTCTGCATACTAGTCAGGCACAGGGGGTCCCTTCCAAAAAGAGCCAGATATCTTTTCCGACTCAGATAGTGATCCTTGAAAAAGTAAGGTAGCCACCATGAGCAGTATACTTACAGCTGCCCTTGCGTGCCAGGCCATCAGCAATATCATAACCATAGCGATGGAATCCATTGAACGGTAATATTGGCATTCGAGCGATTCAAAATCCTGACGATGTTGCATAAATATATACTACTCTTTAAAAAACTGTTTATTAACTTTAAATATAATTAATAAAATATTGCTGCCACAGACAAAAAACATGGACGTTTAAATTATATAAAAGAGTATACCTAGAAATCTGTAAATTCTATTTGTTTAATGCAAAATACCAAATCAGAATCTAGTGGTATATTAAAGACAATTGTGCCATTATCACTTAACACTACATCATTCATTGAACAATGACAATGGTTATTAATCCAACCATTGTTGATGGTTATTAAATCTTGGATTACATGAAACACATGGAAAGTAGGAAAATATGTGTAAATATATCATGGCTTATAGCATAAACTTAGTTTCAGCAGCTGCAGCAAGTAATTTTTCACCAGAAAAAACTTAACTATACACCATATTTTTATCGTTAGCAAAGAATCAATTTATTTCTCAATTTGCGATGCTCTTTTTGTTGACAAATAAATTTTACTTTAAAAGGTAATGAACGTCATTCTGTTATAACTTTTATTGGATGTATAATTGAAGAAAATAGTTGAGAACATACAAATATCTCTTTCTCTCAGAAAACTATCCATATGTTACGTGCAATCTAGGTCACATGTTTGCTAGGATAACCAAGATAATGGACTTCTACTGAATATTCTACAATATATAAACCTATTCGTCAATGTATCTGTGAATCATTTACTACATCATATATTTAAGATGCTGCATTTTATATTAGAAAATGTATACATACTATAAAAATGAATGCACCTTATAATAATTGGCGTTTTAATTAATTTAAGAGTTATCTAAAGTATCAACATATTTAGGTAAAATGATCAATGATTTAACGTTGAATAAATTTGTTAATTCATTATTAAAATAAAAAATAAATAAAATGAATAAATATTTTGTTTTCTTTAACAAAATAACATTTCAAAATGAAAATACCAAAATTACAGTAAAAATCATTTTATATAATTGCATAAAATCTTCTTTTCAAGTAATAAAAAATTAAAATGTAGCATATATAATTTATTTTTTGAAGTAATTTAAAAAAGTAAGTGGGCTATAAATAAAAAGATATTTATAAAATGATAGGGAAATATTGAACACATTACAAATTATAGCAGGTGAAGAAAGTGGGAAAATAAACACCATCCATCAAATTCTGACTATTTATTAACACGAAATGAAGTATACGATGCTTATAGCCCTTTCAATCTCTTGCTGAAAACTAAATTTGTTTTGTAACTATTTCCTTTTTCGAGCTATATATTTTAATGTTATCCATCAAGAAAACACTTGAAAATAAAAAAAGGTATATTTAAAGAGAAAATTAAATCTAGCACTTAAAGAGTGCAAAAAAATTTAAATATGAAAAAATTGCGTTTTAAAAAAATGATAAATTTAAATAAAATTCTAAAATTTGTACCAAAATGTTAAACATCATTTATGACTAGACATATAAAGTTTTCATAATTTTAATGATGAGTTTCTTTCTTCTTTTGTTTTGAATGAAACAAAAGAAAAATGCATATAACTTCCTGAAATGTAGCTGATTTTTTAACTTACTGATTTTTGCTTATTTATGGATGTAGTATATTGTCATTTGTTTCATTTTCAATTTAATTTATGCATTCAAAAACGACAAATCTAAAGAAATATTTCACAAATGGGGTTTCAGTAAATGTATGAAGTATTTTGTGTAATAATGAAACGTTTTTTTTAAATTGATTCAACTAACAAATGATTATATATGGTGCATATTCAAAAAACTCTTAAATCAACCCACATTTGAAATATTATTTGATTCGATGAAAAAATAATACATGAAATTGCATTATTTTAAATTTCAGTCAATTTTTAAGTCTTAGTCTTTTTTATCAATTGTCAATTATTGAAATTAAATTTGCTTGAAAACTACTGAGATAAATATATATATATATATATATATATATATATATATATATATATATATATATATATATATATATATATATATATATATATATATATATATATATATATATTGTAATTGTTAAAAAAGTGAATTCACTTAAATAATACCCAAAACATTTATGCTTTTCAAATTATTTTAGGTTTCTGTTAATCCTCTACTCAATAGGAGAGCAATTTCGAAGAAATTAGCCAATTGCGAGTGAACAGGAAAAATAAAAAAGCTATTTTTTTATACATTGTTGTAAATGATTACAATACATGCATATATAATATCGTATATACATGTATTCGTTCACACAGATTACTATGAATAAATGCCTATACGAGTTTTATTAGACACTGTAAGTGATTACAATACATGTATATATAAGTTGTGAATATTGCATGGAAATTATTGCCTGATTAATATAATTTAATTTACATAAAATATTATTATTTAAAAACTTAAACGATATTGTCCTTTTTCCAGAACAATTCCTGCTTTCTTATTGCTTTCTAATATAATTCAATAACATGCAGTGACAACATTGATTGCGAAATCTCAACAAAAACCAAGTGAGAGAGTAAAAACATCGATTTAGAATAAATTCATTTGTGCTGCTGAGCTTATTAACATTGAATTTATGGAAGCAATTAAAATCTGCGCACTTTAATTTTCAATTTTTTTGTCTTTTATGTTGTCTTTACAAAATATTAGTAATTGCGAGAAGCTCATTTTCGATATTTAGTTTATTCCACGCAAGTTTTCTTAAGTAATTGAACCACCATAAATATTGCTCTTTACAGCAGCTATAAAAATGGTGGTTTCAAATTGAGGATGTAAATTGAGAATGATGCGTAGGCACAATAATTAATATTGTGTGGAGCTTATTTCATACCTTAAGCTTTTACACAAAATTTACATTAAATTGAACTTGAAGAATGTCTTATTACTTTTTTATTAGTAGTTTTTATTATTTTATCAATTAACTAATGATTAATGAACTATTTTGAAATTTATCTGAAATTAAAACATCACAATCATTGTAATTGCCAAATGAAATATAATATTGTTTTCAACAGAGTACCACAGACTTAAAATTAACTACTTTTATTCCAGTGACTGGATGTTATAATTTCAAGAATATTTTGTGCTCTCCTCAGGCCAAGTAATTAATGTGAAATTTATAAATGCATTTCATTACTGATGAAAACTAATAAAATACTGTTTGTTTTGAATTCATTTCCAGAGCAGAAAATTAATTTTTTCAAAAACATATGAAATTAGAAATATAAAATAAAAATAAAAAATATATACTATATGGTGTTTGAATTTTTAAATTTAGAAACGCAAAAAAAGGAATATATAACAAAATTAGTATACAACATGTTATTAATTTGTTTTGAATGTCCATTGAAAAAACCATTAATATGTGGTTAAATAATTTTTATTTTCATGAAAACTATATATTTTTAATGTCAATTAAATTATTTAAATAATTAAAAAATTTCCTGAATTTCCCTGATACTGTACTGCAAAAATACTTTGCTATATATTTACCACGTGTATTTCTTATTTGCCATAATTTCTTAATTATTCTCTCTCAATTTTTTCAGTAAATGCCCTTCATGTATATTATTACCTATACAATTAGACAAATATTCAAACCTAATATAATTTTAGCTTATTTAGTAATTTAGCTAGCCTATTAACAAAATAAATTTCGTTGTTTAACATCTTACATTGACTCAGAGAATCCCGCGCTATTTTAATTTGGATAGCGAAATGTCAGCTCAAATTATTGTCAGATCATAAATTACATTATTCCAAGAATTAATTAAAACTGTCATATTCTAGAGACGCATGCATTAATCATAAACACTCTCGTCTTAATATTGCAAATGGCTTACATGGAAATTTGCTCAAACTGCTTAATTCAGAGGAAATGTCTTCTGTTCAAGAGATGTTTGGAGTTGTTAGAGAAGATGTTTATTCGCGAGTGACTGATTGATCAATGAAACTCACTTGAATATTTCCCGAATAACTCTAACAATGTATTGAAGATATTTACTCTAATGACATTTGCAATACATTTCCCTTCTTGTAGTGGGGGAGGGGGTGCATTCGACTCACATGTATTTGCTTTAGCAATTTTGAATATTAATGAATTTAAGCTCGCAGAGATACTAATATCTCGGGCAACTGCATATAACATGTTTTTATAATTTTTTTAGTATTAAGTGTGTGAGCTTTCGTTGACATTTTTAAGCTATATAAATATGCATATAATTTTTCATAATTTATCCAATGAATCTAGTATGGTTTATTTTAAGAGTTGAACTAGGAATACCTTATAAACATTTGCTATATATATATATATATATGTATATATATATATATATATATATATATATATATATATATATATATATATATATATATATATATATATATATATATATATATATATATATATATATATACATATATTGCCTAAAAGCTGCAATAAGCATGTTTTTAAGAAACGAATTCATTTGCGATTAATAATTCTTAAGCTGTTTAAGAAACACTTAATGCAATTAAAATGCTTAAATGTATCGTAATCTAAATGTCTTAAAAGGAAACAATACATGAGAAATAATATGTATGCATGATTTTTCAAAATGTGTAGCAATTATTTTTATCGTTATTAATAATACAGGTAAAATTAAATACACGATTTAAAATATTCTTTTCTTATCTAAATCCTGCATATATAACATTGCACATATGAGTTGTGCATCACAATCATTGACTTTCGACACAATATTTCATGATTTTGAATAACACTCCAGATTTGTATACTTAGGGGTTTGATTATTAAAGTAGTTTTTATAATCTCCTTTAAACTGTAGATTTGGATCTGATTATCCCTCATTTGCATGACCGTTGACAATTGAGTGACAAACAAATCAAACCAAATTAAATCATCGAGGAAAAACAAGATTTATTTACTAATGTAAATCTAGGTTTTAAGTTCCTGAAACATGGATAAATACTTTATGAGAAATCATCTACTTTTGAAGCTTACCCTGAAATAAATTGTCATTTATCAGTGTTAACGAAAACAGTCTTACTATCTTTGTTAAAAGAAAGATTAATTATGTGAAGAATAACATATTTATGTAAATAAATTGTATAAATTATTAAATGTATAAAACAAAATATGCTAAATAAACTTGTATTCTCATTAAATATATTTTTAATGTAAATACAAGTAAAGTGTATTTTGTTTTTGGAACTGAATAATATGAAGAATTATATGGAGTAGAATTATAGTGATGAATTTGAGTAATTTTTGTATTTATTAATATTTAGATAATTATAGGGCAAAAAATGAACCAGATCTTAATTTATATTTTCACCGTATTCTAATTAAATCATCATATACAATCTAACTTGAAAGTAAAGAATGATTTGACAACTCTTGAGTAATAACTTTACTCTTTGCAATTTATTTTGAGAATTTATCAAAAAGTAATTTGAAGATACGTTTATTAAATTATTAATTAATTGATTAAAGAAGTATATTTCCTGTGTTGTTTGAGGTTTCATAGCAAAAGATCTGTAATCATTATAAACTATTCAGTGTGTAAGATAGTATGGCGCATCTGAGTCATGTGCTACAAGTGTATGAAATATTGCAGTGACAGATTGCAAAGGAAAAAGAAAGCCAAATATTGTAAAGTTTAGAGATTTTTTTCCATCCTTAAGTGAATTCACCAAAAGCAGTTAAGTGTCAAACGTTGGTTAACGTTGGTGGTAGACCATAAACGAATTAATTTAGCACTAGACGCATGTAATGTGAAGAATATTAAGTGCAGATTGTTTATATTACATATTATTACTTGTGTTCCTTTCAAAATTTTATAAAAATGTCTAATTTAATTTTTAATTTTAATTGTTAAATTGTTAGAAGCTTTTCTTAAGCTTTCACAATGTGGCATTTAAAAAATACTTTTTCGATCGCATAAATGAATCGAGCAGCATATTTAACTTGTTCGATTCACAAGCTTACGTAACTTGTATGACCTTCACAAGATGTGACTCACCAGATATAATTAATGATATTTATTACTTCATTTTGGACCATTAACATTTTTACTTTTATAAGTTCAAAAATTTTGTTCGTGAAATTCAAACCACCTAAATACCGTTGGAATCAATAAAATGGAGTCAATGAAATTAAGAGTTTTTTCTCCTGCAATGGTAAGTCTGAGAAAGAAGTATTATTAATTGGGATATGAAGGTTGGTTTAATTGATTTAGACTATTTTCATTTTAAAATGTATCTTGTGGAGTGAATGGATTTCAAGCGCTAGCATGAAAAGAGAGAAAAATGCTATGAACACTATGTTAATAGTAAGCATGATATGAAGAGATGTGTTTGTAAAGATTATATTTTTTCAAGGGATGGTTGTCTAATACCGCCTAATTTAAGGATATGCATTTTTTGCAGAATACATATGCAATATATATATTTATATATATATATATATATATATATATATATATATATATATATATATATATATATATATATATATATATATATATATATATATATATATATATATATATATATATATATATATATATATATATGTATATATATATATATATATATATATATATATATATATATATATATATATATGTAAATGTATAATACAATTTTTAAATAAAATCTATCAACAAATACTTCCAATAATTGGAGAAGCAGTAATTATTACTAAACGCAGATTTAATACATCAAATTTTCACAATACATAATAAAAAAAATCAGAATTAGAAAGGAGAAAACATAAACTATTCATGTTTTTACTTGCAGTTAAATAAATTTATAAATTAAATGCACAATTTGCTTAACAATTAAATAACTATACTTTGAAAACAAATAATATGAGGTTAATTGGATGTAAGCCAATTACAAAAAGCCCGCATGGTTTTAATCACCTATTATATATAGCTTTTTTTATCATTCTACAAGAAAAGACAAACTTTTAATGCATGATTTTACTTCCATTAAGTTCTTATAATAATAATTGTTTCCAGTTTTTAATGAAATATTTTAAATGTGTTAAATTAGTTATGACAATTAGGAAAAATTAATAATTTTAACGCATAATTAATGCTTGAATAAAAAAAACATTTTTGATTCATATAATGGAAGCAATATTTCATTGCGTTAAATAAGAATCTAATCTAAATCTTGCATTAAATATTAATCTATTCAAGCTTCAATTTCAATGATAAGAAAAATGTACTTTGCAGTCATTGTTAAAATTAACTTTTTTTCAAAATTGATAAAAATAATTTTTGTAAGAACGGTTTTCTATATATCCATTTATATTTAAATTTCACTAATAACATAGCCATAATATATATTTCCATATTTAAAGCAATAATATTTTTTTAACCCCAAAAGCAGGAAATTTTTACTACCTAAAATAATATTTTCGAATTTCAAATAATAATTTAAAAAATAAATATCTGTTTAAACAGTGATTTATAACTTCATAAAATATTACTTAAATTCTATAAAATTAAACAAAAATATGTACATAATATTTTGGAATTCGTAGAATAAAATTAAAAATAAAATATAACGTTTCCAATTCAAAATTTTGCTAAATATTTAATTTCAATGTAAAATTCCAACGACAAAACATAAATTTCGCAATAAACATTAAAATATCCCAAACTGTGAAGTCCATTCTTAAATTTTACTTAAATGCTTTTTTAAATAACCTTCTGTAAGGGATATATTTGATAATAATATTTGAAAGCGCTTCCTCTTACTTTCAGAAAATTATATATTTGGAAATTTCATCTATAATTTTGATTTTCAACTTAATATTTACAAAAATACTTTAAGAAAAAGCTTTTTAAGCGTAAAAGAGTTCTTTGGGTTAGCTTTTATGATAAGAATGAATGATGTAAGGAACGAATTTCATTTTCTAAACATTTGATTTCAATATTTCTCTCATTGATGACTGCGCTAGGAATAAATCAACAGATTTTCCACCGTCAAAAAGCATAAAATAATATGTAAGTAATATTATGCATTTTAAGTAGAATTAATTATTATTAAGATATTTCACTGAAGTATTAATTATTAATTAATTAATACTATAATTAATTATTAATTAATTAATTCTTACGTAAAATATTTTTTATTATTTTCCAAACATACAAATATTCTAATTAAGTTTGAATATTTCTTATAATGCTGTGTATACTGATTTGACAAATTTAGTCTACTATAGATTTAATACAAAACAAATTAGAGAGAATATAAATTGTAAATGAATTTAAATGGTATTCGAGAAATTTTACGTTAGATCTTTAATATTTTGTTCGTTCCAATAATTTTGCACTTTTAATCACTTAGACGATTCTTTTAGATTTATCCTTATACTAAGCAAATTTTCTAAATCTAATTTATATTTAGAGATATAAATAGGATTTAATGAAACATAATTATTTGTATTATGCAATATTAGTTAACGTTAAAATTTTCTGTATTTCAATATGTATTTAAATCACACTATTTTTCTTTCCACATTGAGAATTTACTAAGAAATAATGAAAGCAATACCATTGTCATAAAACTAATGTGGCACAAAGTTTAAGACAGATACCAAGATGCCAAACTTTAAATTCTATTAATAAATCACCAAGTGAATAATTTAAGTAATGCTCGAATAGCATATATATATATATATATATATATATATATATATATATATATATATATATATATATATATATATATATATATATATATATATATATATATATATGTATATATATATATATATATATATATATATATATATATATATATATATATATATATATATATATATATATATATATATATATATATATATATATATATATATATATATATATATATATATATATATTACTGTAATTAATATTTTATTTCATAATTTTTATTTATTAATGTTCATACATTTAGCATATAAAATAATGTATATATATTAACATTCCTAACATTAACTTTTGATAAAACTTGATTTAAATATTGAGATATTTTCTTCAACTTAATTAAAGGAAACTTGAAATAACTTGCTTAGGATGGAAAGCAGGTTAAATATTTTAATCCAATTATTTCGATAAATGTATTACATTTTGTTTAATAGAAAAGAGAATTGAAGTAAACTCTATTTTCGTATATCCCTTTTTGTTTGTAATCTCCTTTAATTAAATGATGCAATCGAAGATGTTTGTGAAATAAGTTTCTGAAAAGAATCAGTAATTAAAATATAAAAGATAAATACCAGTTGTTTTATATACATTCTTAAATTAAACAGTTTTAAGTTAAAAAAAAACATTCTTGTTATTAATAAAAATATTATTTCCTTGTATCTAAAATATGTTACTTAACAGACAGTGATATTTTTTGCTTCTAAGTACGTATTTAAGAAGACTAACATTAATTTGATTTAAGATGCTTTAAAGAGGCTTTTTTTACATTGTTCAAAATATTGTACTTTTATAACAATTTATCTAATTCTGTTTACAGGATATGGAATTTTTAGCTATCAATCAATGAGAAAAATAATTATTTTAATCAGCTGCAAATTACTTTATGGTCAGTTGCTATAATTTCATTTCAAGTAAGAGAATTATTTTAAAATATTGGATAAAAATTCAAAAACTTAGAATGAATTGCTTAAAAAAGGCAAGTGAAATTGTGTGATCTAAATGTTATTGTATGTAATTGCAAGTCAACGGAAATAAAATAAATATTGAGTTTATTTTTATATATTGTTTGTAACTGATGTTTAGAAAACTAGAGTTTTTATGTGTTTTAATAAAAAAAATTACGAAAGGGTTTTGCTTAGAGTGGGGAAGTAATTAGCAGTCCAGTTGTTGATTGTGGCATAGTTTTGGAAGAACTAAATAAAAAGTCTGAGAAATTAAACTTTTGAATTCGAGGGAGATTCCAGTGAAGAACTTTTTTGTGAGAATCATTATTCATTACAGATATAAACAAGGCAAACGTATGGTTTGTCTTCCGAGGTATGAAGATGTATATTTGGGAGAATCAACGCTAATGGTAAATAAAAAGTTAATTTGTTCACAAAAATTATTAGCATTTCTGGGAGCTTTTAGATCAATAAAAGCGCATTGGTCACATGGAAGTAATGCCTAGTATTCCTAAGTATTTAATGCCACATCATGGCGTTTTGAGACCAGAAAACACATCTAATAAAATTCGTGTATTATTTAAGTCTCTGTCATCACATCTTCGGGATATTCATTAAATGACCTTTTATAAACTGGAAACATTCTAAAGGAGGATTTATTCCCAATTTTATTGAGTTTCAGAAAATACAGTATTGTTATGAGCACCGATGTGCAAGATCATTATAAATGCATTGTAAAGTGGTGTATAACGTATTCTTTGGAAAGATAGAGAAAGCAAGATAAAGGTGCATAAATTGCTTACGATCACCTATAGTACTTTATCAGTACCCCACCTAGGTACGAAAGTACAAAAGCAATTGCGCATCAGTGAAGTACAATGGTTTTTCGTGTTAGTAAAGACTGAAAAATGGATTCTACATGGATGATAATCTACTGGTGCTGATGATTTAAAAGAGCATCAACAGACTCAGCTCATTAACCTGTTGAGAATTGGTAGCATGGAGTTTCACAAATGGCCCTCAGATTCTTTGTTTTAATCAGTCAAGACCGAAAATGATCACATGTCGTTTGACAAGTTATCTAATATAACCATAAAAGCTTTGGGTTTAAATTAAAATCTCTTTACCTTTTTATAACTAAACGTTCTCTTACGAATACCAAGAGATCCGTCATTTCACAGATTTTAGCACTATTTAATTCATTGGAACTCCTAATGCAGCTAGAATAGTGTCTTTTCTTATAGTCACTATCATTAATACCCGTAACTGTGCGGTTGTCACACTGAAAAGCTTTTAAAGCGCTTGTGAATAATTTTACTTCTTTGCAACTATTCCTTACATACCCCTCTCTTATACTCCCGTCATTGTGATATACTATTGGCGCCATCTGGTGATTTCGTGTAATTTGTATATTATTCTTCGAGATGTATATTGGAATTTTTTAATTTAGAGTTCAATTTCTGTGTGATTCTGAATTATCCTTAATTTATGGACATGGGTTAAGATTCTGAGGTAATACCTCCCAAAGTGTTATGAAAATTAAAAGCTGAGGCATTCATTGTTTGTTTGAAAAGGTCTGTAAGAACAAGAAGTTTGAATTTACATTCAGATTATACAGAGAGTTTCTGCGGAAGTTCATATCCGTGATAAAAAGTGTCCTTGCCTTATTCAAACGGTAGCAAGTGAATGAGATTGAAATCAGAAAATTGTGTTGGGTTTTATACCACTTGAGTCTCCTAATTTCAAAGGAATGTGAGGAGCAGGTGTCAAGATCTTTAAGTACTACTTTAAATGTTGTAATGGAGACCATTAACTTACCTTTGAGGAGTTCCTTACAATATTACTCATATTGTGGCCTTGTTGAAAAATCCTCATTTAACCACTATGTCCATTGACACAAATGATTTTTCGGCTTTGACTGCAGGCTACTTTTTATTTGATAGACCGTTAGTAGGGCTAAATGGTTCAAACTACTAATGACTTTTATTAAAAATGTTACTATCAAAAGTCCATTTTAAGAATAAAAATGGGAGGTTGGAAGATTTTTAAATTAATTTAATGATACCTCTCTCTCTCTATATATATATATATGTATATATATATATATATATATATATATATATATATATATATATATATATATATATATATATATATATATATATATATATATATATATATATATATATATATATATATATATATATATATATATATATATGTATTATTTGTAATTTTGTAATGCACTATGATTATTAGGGGTATCACTGAATTAATTAAAATATCTTATTACTTACTTATTACACGCTGGACAGTTTTCAAAATTAATATAACTTGCATATAGTTGCATATAGTATTTAAAAGAAATTTATCATACTTTTGTTATGAAATTTCATATAAATGCTATATGCAAATTAATTATACTGCAAATGTCTTATACAGTGTAATAATTTTTAAATCAACATTAATCTTTTTGTAGAAAAATAATAACGAATTGAATAAAAAAATTCTTAAAAGATAGTAACGTTGGGGTTGCTATTACAAAAAAATTAACCAAATTATTCTTATAATTTTATCGTAAAATAACGTATTAATAAAAATTTCATTAGACGAAAGGCAGCAATTATTATAGCATCCTAAAATACCAGTCATCATAAATAAGAATGATTGTACTAAGCTTTTAGTCTCCATTTTTCTTTTATATTGAAAAACCTAACATTGCTGATTTGAAATTTGTATGACATGCCCGGAGTAACATATAATACTTGTTATGGGTGAATAAAGATAACCAACTCAAAACAAATTTACTTAAAATTTTTTAATATAGCATTCTGTTCACTGTCATTCATAGAGTTGCAGCAAATAACAATCTATTAAGGTGTTACTGATTTAATGTTATTCTTTCGTGTGTTTGGAAAAACTTGTAAATCATAATCACATTCATTGTTTTTGCCTTTTTCTTCATTTCTATACGATCTGTTTTGCTATTTGTTACACCAAATATTACTGATTATTTGCATCTAAGTTGTAATTTTGATCTTAATGGTATCGGTAGCTGACAAGGGAAGAAAAATTTGAAATATAACTTAATTAAAACATCATTTACAAATATGACTTGATTGAAAATAGATAATTTTATTGTATATTAAAAATTTAGGGCGAAATAACGTTCTAATACACAAAAGTTTTATTTTATGGTTAGAACATATTTTCTCAAAATAGCAAATATATTCAAATGTAATATTTTTAGAATAAGTTTAAAGCAAATAGCAGATTTTTGCATAAAATAAATTTTAAATAACATGTAATTTCATCACATGTTATTTACTGCGGGATTAATTTTTAGTATAATTACCACTAAATAATATATTCTGTCATTGAAAAATATGTTAACAAAGAAAAATAATTTTTTTCACAAAAAAAATGTTATCTATATATTATGCCATGGTAAAACAATTTGTGACAGCATGTTGAATTTATTTATTAAAAAATGATTGTTACATTTCTTTGAGACATATGAGAAATTAGTTCTCTTTGCGATCTTAGAATATATCAAGAATAAAATCCATTTCAGAAAATCATTCACTTGAAAAACAAAATCCGAAGTAAAAATTATTTTGCACCAAAGTTTTTATTCCAAACAATTGATTTCTTATTCAAAATATAAGACAGACACTTCGTGTCTGGTAAACCATGAAATGAAAAAAGAAATGACAAAAATAAATGAAAAGAAGAAATTTCCACATTTTCTACACATCAGACGAATTTTCACCAAATATTCTCTGCTTTAAACGAGAAATAAGTAAATATTTGAGCTATCACCGGAAATACCCCTTGGCGAGTTAAATAAATTTCTCAGGAATCGAAATAAATATAAAAACTGAAATAAATATAAAGCACTCAAAACCATTTTGAAATGCCAATGCAAGTTGGCATACATAAAGTTCCATAAGAACTATAGTATAATATATTTTCTTCGTATTTCCATTGTAAATATAACAATGAAAACGTATTGTATACCTGTGGCAGATTTACTTTGAAACCAGAACAAATGATCATTTTATTGATTTGATTTTTACCTTCAGGCCCTTTGATGTCCACTGAAGTACTAAATCCTCCTCAGTAATGGTATAATATAAGTGTAAATTGATATTTGAATCGATTGTATCATCAACTAATAACAGAAAATGGAACAATTGAGAAACATATAGAAAGTATTTTGAAATAAACTGAATGATGATTTCTAAACGTGCGATTTGGAAACTTCCTTGGGTTAAATGTATTTTAAATTGGTTTCATGGATTCGAAAAAACTGATATAATTTTTCTATTGTTATTCTAATTTTATAAATAATAATCAAAACTCATTAAAATAAGGTAATAATTTAACATGAACTGTGAAAAAAAAATTTTTAAAAAAGTTATTGGATCAAGTGAAATTAAATTTATTTTCAAGAGTAACCATTTACTAATTATATGATGCTATAATAACCAAACGTAATTAAATTTTGGAGGAAAATAAATAATTAATTATTTTGTTTATTTATATAAGAGATATATAGATGCATCTATATAAGAGATAAGATCATTATATATTATATAAGAAATAATAATCGGGGAAATCACACACATGTATAATGTTTAAAAGAATGTTTTCGTATTTAATGATTTAACTTCAGAGAAGTAGAGTATTTAAAAATTATGTGGTACTATAATTACAAAAATTTAATGTGACAGAATTATTCATGGATTTAGATATTTTATTAAAAAATAGTGTAATTCATTAAATGTTTCATTCCTATTTTATTGTTTGTCATGAATAAAAAAACAGCAATAAAATGGGTTTTTATCACTCTCTTGATTATTGTGAAAACAATCATAAAGTTTTATTCATTTTTTCCAATATTTATTTCCAAGTTTCTTTATATTACTAACAAAGAACACCTTTCAAAATAATATATCATAATTTTGAAATATTTTTACAAAAACATTAGTTATACTGATATATGTTTATGCTTACATAGAAAAGTCCGATTATTTGATTGGTATTTTTGAACAATTATGCATCAGGAAGATATAAAATCCATAGTAGGATTATATGTATATTATTGACATTTCAACATCAAAGTAATGAAAATTTATTCAACAATTTAAATTTGCATAGTAAATAGCATGCACGGAATACAGCGTGTTCTTTATTAACATGTAATTATAAATGGCTTGAAATATTTGTTTATTTTAGTTATAACTGTTTTGCTTTTAAGATATATTTAGTGGGGCAACAAATGTTACTTACTTTTAAGAATAAGTCCCATTTGAAAATGTCTTGATTGAATACATTCAGTAAGAAGAATGTTGGATGAATGAATATGAACTTTGGCAACGCTGGAACATCACTGCGGAAACAATGAAACAGAAGACATAAAATATGTCAATTCTATAATTTAAATAGGGTCTGGTGGTAAAAATGAGCGAGTAAGTTATAAACTTTGCATTGATGTCTGCGTCATCTTTGTAATATATTCGATCGGAAGTAGAGTAATTATTTAGGTTCAACTGCTATTGAGTAATTTGTTCAGAAGATGGTAGGATGATTAACAATTATGATCCATTCATCAAATCAGGTTATGAAATTACCATAAATTGTATAAATGTTCGTGTCTGGACATCTCAAACACATCAGATTGAAAGACTACAATCTGAAGTGATGACAGAGTATTCAACGCGGGTCTTTTAACAGAACATTTATAATAGATCAGAATCTTGTTCGTACGAACTGTTGTAAAGGAAAATTGATGAATTTTAATGATAGTGCTATATATTTTATAAATGACATTAATACTAAAGTATATAACTTCACATATGATTCTCTAAATTTATAAAATGAGTTAGAAAATTGTTAGAATCATTTTACTGTCGTTAATATTTAATATACAAACAGTCATTAAAATTATTAAACTTTAATATAGCTAGACACATATCTCACATCGCTTAAAATATTGTTTGATTATTTTTAACTTCAAATTGAAAGCAAAATAAAAAGATGTGACTCTTACTAAGCCCATTCAAGGCTTATGTATGTTGTAGGTAAGGAAATGAAATGTTGTCTGCTATATTACCACAGAAGAATATATATATATATATATATATATATATATATATATATATATATATATATATATATATATATATATATATATATATATATATATATATATATATATATATATATATATAACGCAAAAGTCATCAATGACATTGACATAAAAAAACGCAATGGAACACCTGGTCTGTACTTTAGGTTATCAGGTATAGCTCCATCACGTAATACATCTGGTGTGACAGAATTGTTACGAAATTCGATAGCAAAGTTGAATTTCAATAGGTCTCTAATATTTGAAATTAATAATTTGACAGAAATATAACATCAACAACAAAACATTTACAAAATTTTCACTATGGGAGATGACATGAGTTAAATATTGCAATAAAATTGTGTGAAAATAGATTATCCTCACACTCCAAGTAACCTTGGTAAAAATACAAATTAATTATCTTGATGATGGTCATAGTAATTGATATAAGTAGTTTATAACACAAATATGCAAGCAATATAATTAAGTTTCAGTAGAAGAGTATAAAAAAGAGCAAATAACTGGGACAGATTTTCAATAAGCACTAGTAACTCCCTCATGCTGTAACTGTGTCCTGTAATGTAACATCACAATACCAAAGGACTGCATTGTCTACACGCAGATAGTTAAGATTACATATGCATGAATGGTATCCTATTGAACATTTAACGTTTGGTGTAGGTGATAAACTGTAGAATATTTAAAGTATAACAGATTACAATCTGTTGATTCAGTTAAAATTTTGCAGCAGCTCAGTCTGTGCACTGTAGTTACCACGATTAAAAAAATTATTGAACAGTCATCAATGACAGCAGAATTATCAGATTAAGAGTAGAATTTATAATTTTTTTTATAAAATAATGAAATTAATCTGATATTATTTCGACAATAAATCAGTCCAATAGAATATTACATTTAATATCAATACTGACGAATAAAAATAAACTTCATTTTTGATTTTTTTCATTTTTCAGGAATCTGATTTCTTTTTGAAAAAAGTAGAAAAATGCACAATATTTGCTAAGCGAAAAAAATAAGAATGTCAAATAAAAAAAAAAACGAAAAATTCTCCTTTTTTCACCAACAGCGCTCACCAAATATTTTTCCCTTTAAACCAAGAGGACGGATAAGTTTGAACTCGGAAAGGAAATATCCCTCGGCGAAAGAAATAGTTTTCAAATGCATGGCGTTCTTCAAAAGAGGGAAAAGAAATATATATCGCTCCCCAACCATTTTAAAAGCGTCATCCCCACAAGCGGTATTCATCTCACTTTTACGGCTTCAAAAATGTATTTTCTTCCTATTCTTGTCGTATCCTTAACGATACGAAATGGGACACATAAAGGGCTGTTTCCAGCAACTAAACAAATGGTCAACGTAGTGAACCGGTTTCTTCACTTGGATTCTTTGATTTACTGAAAAGTATCTGTACGTCATCACTAATGTGTGTTATAGAGCGATAACCATGAACATATTATATATTTGTCCTATGTTCGAAAGCACTTAATATATGGAATTGGACAACCGAAGAAATCTGAAATTGTTTGAAAAGAAAAAGAGAATCCATCGAGTGCAAAAAAATATTCTGAGAAAAACTATTATCGTTGAATTATTTACAAAACTAAAAACATTTCATGTGTAGAGACAGACTCAATGTGTAAAAAACAATCTTTGAAAGAAAAGTTTTTATAATAATCTTCCTTATTTTCTTTATATAGGGAGTAATTGCAAGATATCTCTCCAAAGTTAAAGATATCAATGTTAGTTTTAAAATAACTATTGTTGCCTAACAGTTAAAAAATTCCTTGTATGGTAGAAATCAAATTTTTTCCAATTAGTTTAAAATGCAATGCTAAAGATGAAGAATTTAGTGAAGCTTAAAGAGAATGCATTTTTGTTATTTAGAAATGGAACAGTATTTGTAAGATAGCGTAACAATAAATGTTTTTTAGGATATTTAATAAATTAGTTATCACCAAGTTATTTAGTTTTTTGATACCTTCATCATATCTGTGTGCTTTAATTGAAAACAAAAATTACATTATGTAAGATGTATGATATAAAAGGTAATTAAATTTAATATGATTTTGACATATTATGCTTGCTATATTGTCAAATAACAGTAGAGAGGCCTTTAATATCTGATCATAAATCTCAGCTTAAATGAATTTCGTGGTCTAAGAGCAAAGTTTTTGAATTCTTGAGAGTTTGTTGAAATTATTAAATTAGTATTAAATTATAAATTATATATATATATATATATATTTATATATATATATATGTATATATATATATATATATATATATATATATATATATATATATATATATATATATATATATATATATATATATATATATATATATATATATATATATATATATATATATATATATATATATATATATATATATATATATATATATATATATATATATATATATATATATATATATATATATATATATATATATATATATAAATAAGTGTGTGTGTGTGAAGACAAAGTAAATACTAAATATACTCTCATAGTATATTACTAAATTTTTAATAAAAATATTTTAATATCAAAATAGTTTCTGTTTTAAATAATATGCTTTAAGGATAAAGAAATTAATGCTAAAAATAGCATTACACTACATATTAATAATAATGAAAATTTTCAACTTAATTAATTTTACTAATAAGTAATTATCTTTTTTAGAAAGATAATACATTAAGGTCGGTAATGAGTTGCAGAAAACCTGAGCACATTTGACTTATGAATTAAACAATTAAATGTAAATTCTAATAATAAGTTAATTTTATGTACTGAATAAATAAACTTTCAAAGCTATGATGCATCTTACATTTTTTATAAATTATACTAATTTAACAATGTTCAAGAGTTGCAAAAAATTATGGCTCATATCAGAGTTTTATAGTTTTCCGTTAATTGTTGTGTTTTTTTAATCTTTTCCTTTAATTTTATTTAAAATATATTAGCTGTTGAATTCGATAGTTTCTTATTTACAGATTTATTTGTATTTAGTGATAATTTACGCTTTCTTATTTTCTTACTTATCTTTTCTTATATTATAATTATCTTCATAAAAATGATACATTAAGTAGATTTTAGAAAATAAAAGAATGGAGAATATTTTTTAATTATATATGAAATACATAGTTAAAAACTACTTCCAAATACGTTTTATATGCAATTAAAATAAAGTATTTTAAATAATATTTAGGAAACATTTTTTAATTACATAAATCGTTATTTTTAATTAATTATTGAAACATTTCAATAGTTTTTGATAATGATATATATGATAATATCATAAATACCACATTTGGCATTTATGTAGTTATATCCGTTCATCCTTATTTATCTGATTCTTGCTCATGAAGAGTCCACATAAATTCGGTCCTCAGGAAGAGTCAAACTGAAAATATTTCTATACCATATTTATTAAATATTTTTTGATCGGGGTATGTAGATAATTATTTCATAAAGAAAATCCTAACTAAGGGGAACATTATTTTAATTTGATATTTCTTTAGTAAGTATTTACGAGTTAACTTTTATAAAGAAGAATATTGAAAATATCGTTGAGTGCAAATTTAGGATTCAAACGACTGTTTTGCTGAATGCTTCAATTGTTTTTTTACCCAAAATTGTTTATAAAAGTATCTTTCTTCATAAGTTTCATTCTTTATATTTTTGATTGTGCATTCTTCTTAAAAATATAAAAAGGAATTATGTAATGTCTTTCTAGCCTGAAAGATACAAGAGTGGACAAGACATTCGTCAAATCTTTAGAATGTTTCTTTACCATGTAAATTTATCATTAGATGATGCAAACACGCGTGTTCCTTTCTTTCTTCAATGCACTACGAATCTTTCTGTGTTTATAATTAAGGTATCAATTTTGAAAACTTATTTCTGTTACTTATTTGATTATCAATATACTGAAATACAGGAACCAGTATCCCACTTAGCAGTGAGTATTTCCCATACAGATATATACATGTATTTGTATATATATATATGTGTGTGTGTGTGTGTGTGTATATATATATATGCATACATAAGATTTACCTGGAAGTTTTAAATAATTAGAATCTTTATTTCCAGGAATGGTTAATTTCCTCCATATAATCTTCTAAATTTTATGTTTCGATGTTTTGACTTTTCCTATTTTAATATAATTAAAAAAACAAAAAAATAATAAATCGAGTAATTTTGGATGACAGGGATGCTTCCTCTAATATAGAAGAAGTCTAAGAAGCAGATATCATTGAGCTACAAGATAACCACCATAAAATAGTTATTGAATTAGAATTTTTAAAAACTCTTCTATTTGGGTATTCAGATAGAATTTGATTATGATACCACCTTGATAAAAATCAATTGTTAATGTTGGACTATCTTCTTTGAAAGCATTTTCTTTCAGTACACAAAATTTGTAAAAAAAATAATTCCTACAAATGCCACTTAAAGTATGTATGTTAGGCTTCAGTGACGTGTGATTATGTTTTGTTATAATTTAAATTATTCTGAAATTTTCATGCCTTATAGAAACAGAGAATTTGCTTAATTACATGGCAAATGGACACCAGTTTTATTAGATGAAATAAGTGTCATTAATCTTCGGTTAAGTCCGGATTTGAAGTCACTACATTTTGATATTGAGAGAGATGGTTCACAAAAACAAGTCATGTCGGTGCATGTGTGTATGTAAAAATGTGTGTTGGTATCTTCTTATTTTTGTAAAGACAATCACAATATGACTGCCTCATTAAATAATGATCACTTTGAAGATTAATTTAAAAATGTTCACATACATACCTCATTTTCCAAAGTTTTTTTAAGAAGCATCTCCAGTGGGAAGTGCTGATGATTTTCTTTTCAGTTATAGTACTGATTTCTCTAAAGTGTGATACTCAAACTAGAATGAAATTATTTTTATCTGAAAAAATTTTTTTGCCATTTAGTACGAATACAAATTGGTTTTTGATATAGTAAACCATAGAACCATTATACAAATAAGCTACTGTAGAAAAAATGCTTGATTCTTGTTTCACCACACCATTTTGTCTACTTAAGATAGCACATGTATTTCTCGATGTAGATCGCCTATCTTACCAAATCGTAATTCCAACTTACTTAACGACTCTTCTTAATTCAAAACAAAATGTCAGACTGTGTATATAATTCAACACACATATTCTCTTTCCATATACTATCTAATAATATTTTTCTCACTAGAACTAACTAATCATTTTAACACACTATAGCTATATAAAAGCATCACTCACCATAATCTGATTCATCGCTGCATTTATAACTCGGAAACTTAAAAAAAATAAAAAATTTAGTAGACTCATTTTGGGTGCTTGAAAATCTTTGATTAATTTCAAAATTATTATTAATGACAAAAATATTTCTTTGACTAATTTCAAAATTGTTATTAATGACTAAGATATATCTTAGAAATAATTACAGTTTTGTTTTCTTAACAGGATGTCAAACATTATAAACTATTAACACCATAATTAATAATTCTTGTTTTATAAGCATATTTTTAAATTTATTTAAATGACAATTTATATATTATTTTAATTTTATTATATTTTGCTCTTTAGAGAATAGCTTCGTTTATTTACATACATAATCTTTTTTTTAATTCAAAATCAAGGACAATAAAATCCATTATCACGGGATAAATAAAAATTTAATATGAAATAGATTTAAAAATTTGAGCATGAAAAATCGTTTTTTAATAAATCGATTTATCTTATTGATTTACTAAATAAAATGACAGTTTTAATTATTTGAAGTGAGAGTTTATATAGAAGAAAACTTCTACAAATTTTTTTAATTTAAAACTTTTCACAAAATACTTTTGAAAAATTTATATTAATGAATATAAAATAAAATTAATGACAAATTTTCTAAACAATTTTAAATAATAGTAAAGCACTTAATAAAATTACTCTAGTTGAATATTTATTAGAACTTTAGCATTATTGGTTATAATTTTTTTTATTTCGTTAACAAATTAAAGGAGATTTTAACATAGCTAACGAACACATTTGTTTTCATAAAATAAACTAATAGTTAAGATTCTTCTCTGAATGAAAATTATGTGTATAAATTTGAATTTATTTGAATGCATTTATAAAATGATACCTTAATAAATTTATAAAATGATTAAAATATACATTTAAAGTACTCGATTGTAAAAAGTGACACATATAACTATGGAAGGTAAATTTCTCTTACATAAAAAGATCACGAACAAATTATTTTGATAATTTTTAAAATAAATGTTTAAGATAAAATAGCAGAGCTTAAAACATGTTATGGGAAATAAATATAAAAATCCTACAATTATTTGATTTTTTGTTGCATTTATGAGTTTTGATCTTGTAAAATTATTTTTGGTAGTGTAAATAAGGCACTTTACAAAATATTATATTTTTAGAAAAAAGTAGACTTAATATTATTAAAGTAAATTTTTTTAAGTAAGTAATTTTATAAATTTTATTTATAGAATTGGAAAATATTTCAACTATATAAAAGTAGAATATGAATTATATAAAAATCTACTAAAATATCACAAGAAGAGGTTTAACTAGATAAAAATTGGTATTGAGAACGTGAATTTAAATAAAAAAAGAAGAAAAAATAGGAATGGGAAGCAAATCAATAAAATGAAAAAAAGGCTTCTGTGCTATTTTTTGAGGCTCATTTACTTTTATTTTTTCATCCACTGAAAACAAATCTGACGGATAACATGAATTCCCTCTTAGCAAGCTAATTGGAATAATTAGGAGCAGTTTGCAATTTTTTTTTTAGAATCACCCTGAGAATTAGAATTTTGTGTGCCAAATACAATTATGCGACAAAACGTTAAACAATACATAATTATACTTTAACTTTGTAGTTTATATTTTAAATGTTATTTGTTTCATTAACTAAGAAACTAGCTTAATCATTTGAAGTATTCCAAACAGAAGACATTTTTTTATTTCTCAGTCCCAGCTACTAAATCTATGCCACCTTTCAAGAGAGGCGATGAGCGGAAATGATAGAGGTGCACCCAGTGGTTAAGCCCTCCACACCCAGAGAATTTCTTCGTAATTTAGAAGCATCAACCACGGAAAAATCTAAAGACTTAGCCGACACCCCTGAGGTATCATTTCGCTTAGAAGACATTGCTACTACGACATATTTTTCTTGGCCTATCCACCATTAACGAACACAATGGATCTTAATTTAGGTTGGTATTCGAACTCGCTAACTTCTAATAACGAGAAAGAATGCTCTAACTAACCAAATCACACTGCAGACTTTTCCAAATAAAAGATAATCCGTTATTTAATTACATTAAATTACATGTTTGATCAATTATAAAGATAAAATAAAAACTATGATAGATAAAATACAGAAATATATTTATATATGTCGTATGAAGATTCTTTATGGCAGTTGTTGGCAGTGAAAAATGGCATAATTTGTACTTTTACGTATTTGTTTTAGTAAATTATAAAGCAAATACCAAGTGGTTTACTGAAATATTGCAAATTTGTATTTGGAAAACACGAAATGAAACTTCGAATTTTAATATTTTTTAAATGAGTGTAAAGTGAAACTTTACACACATTTAAAAACATTTGCAATATTTTCATGATAACAATTTCTATTTAATAAATATTTCTAAATTGCATTTACTAGTTTTAAATCCAATAAATTTAAATATATATAAAATTCCACTTATTTTTATGTCAAATGTAAATTATGATTAAAATATGATAAAATTTAAATACAATTTCATTAAAAATGAAATATGTGTATAAAATCATAGAATTACTGTTGCGTGTGATAATTAAGCCAAGAAGACGAGATCTATTTTGTAATAGAATTATAGAGTCGAAATGGAAATTAATGATATTACAGATATTAGGATTAGGCAATCATCGAGGATGCACATAGCCTAATTGGTAAAACTAGATAATTTCATCACTGATGAATTTACCAGAAACTGATAGAGAAACACATATAACATATATTTTCATCATATACATATACATATAGAATGCCAGGAGGATCCTTTAACATTTGTTTAAATAAATCACTTAATAAAGTAAGGATTTTTTTAACATTAAGAGTAATGTATTTCACTTAATAATTCCTAATGTTTAATAAATCCATTATCCTTATATCTAAATCCACATATACAAATACATATATGTTAAACGTAGTATACATATGACTCTAAATGATTAAAATGCATCACGTACTTATGTCATTAAGAAAATACCAGTGAAAATAATGAATTTGATAAGGTATATTTCTCACTGCTCAATATGACGACAATGCAATTAGCAGTTTTGTGATATTTTAATAACGAATATTGAAATAGAATTAAAATATTAAAATAAATTTTTAAACCGCAGTATTTATTTCAAGACAAATAGGAAAAGATGTGTACGTTTGCAAAAAATGAAAACAAACATCACAATATGTTAGCAAAAATATCATTAAAATTTTTTCTAATTATTTTCTACTGGTAATAAAATCCCTTTGTTTGCAAATAGTATGTTGAATGCTTAATTTTTAGTTAAGGATGATTTTTTTTCATTATTATGCCAAATATAGTAATTTATTTTAAGTTAATTGCTGAATACATTAAATAAAGATTAAAATTTATGACAATCTGCAATACATAAATACGCCTATTTTGAGCAGAAAATATCATTAATTAACTTTTCTCATTACAAGCTTGTTTAAAAGTTATGAAATTCATTAAAAAGCTTAATATTATGTCGTACTGTAATAGCTTTGTATAGATCGTAAAATAGTGGAAAACATATCGCATATTTTCAAAAATTTAGCCTATCTGAATTAAATGTATCCAGAGTAAGTTAAATACTAAAATTCCTTTTTAACAATAATATTGATTAACAAAAGTATTTTGAAAATTGGATTTAAATATTGAAATAAATGTATCATAATTTTTCTTTATTTTAATTTTATTTTATCAGATTTTTAAATAAGCATAAAATACTAGCTTCTTCATAGAAATATATAATTTTATTTGAAATTAAATTTGCATTTACAGAAAAATAAACACCACTGGGATTTCTGTTGTTTCTATTAACACTTGGCCAAGCCAAGCTCGCTATGCCTTGGCTATGCGAATTTAAGTCTATTGGGAGCGTCTTTCGCTTAATCAGAGCACCATGAAGGTGAAAGTACGACTTTGTTCTACACACATGCCATAGGTACCCGTTTATAGGGTAGGCAACCATTCACACCTCATTCATACAAGGAAAGGACAAAGACAGGATAGATGGAGAGAGAAAAAAAGTACATCCATGCTCGAACCGGGATTCGAACCCAGGACCTCCTTATCCGCAGTCAGGCATGGTGAACTCTAGACAAGTTGGGCGACATTATGATTTCTTCTACAATTATTACTAAAATCAATATTTAGATTCTTCTAATTATTATATAATTAAAACTAATTATGATTAAGTTTTTAATTCTTTCTTGGATCATAAATATTTTTATATACATAAAATAACGGAAATTATATATCAGATTATGAAATCCCAGAAAAAAATAAGATTTCAGAAGATGGGGAAATGTAACTAGGAAATAATCCAAAGCCTCCCTCATTCTTTATTAGCCCGAAACTTTTCGAGCGTGATCAAATGATCATAATAGTAATTGGTTTGTATTTACATTTCAAAGAAATAGCAGAAAACAGGATGAAAACATTTCCCTAATGAAATCAGAATATTTAATATTTATGAGCACCATATTTCGCTTTTTTATAAGGAACTGCCGGTAGAGAAAAAGAAATAGAAAAAAGTAAATAATATATATAAGGAGAGAGAGAATCATTCGTAATTTTCGTCATTTCTTTCTCGTAAGTAGTTTTGAAATTTCGTTTAATGTAAGAAATACCTTTGATGTTGAATAAGAATGTTTTTTCCTATTTTTTTAATCCTTCACTTTAAGAATTTTTGTTATGTAATCCAGTGATAACGACCAAAGTTTAACTTATGATGGATGTGTATCTTAATTTAAGTAAATCAAGATACAATAAATAATATTATTCGTAAATTATGACTATTTAATCTAATGCAGCTATTCATTGTGCAGATTTTAAGCCATTTTAACATTAAAAATGGTGAGTTAAAATTGTATTTTTTGTAATGGCATAAAATTATATACTTTTATAACATAAATAAACATTTGAATTATTTCTACTTAAAATATAACAACATTGGAAGGATTAAATAAATATGTTCTTTAATGCACACCATATTGGCAAAACATTTTATCTATTGAAGAATTTTGTGCACAGAATAATATGCTCACAATTTAGTTAGAAAATATTACAAAAGTATGAAAATAGTTCATTTAATAATTCCAGGACAATTATCCTTAAGGATATTTAAAAAAATAGGCTTATGAATTTTATTAAGATAAAATTTTCACCAGTGCTTTTTTTATAAGAGTGTAATATTTTTTAATGTTCCTTTTGTATGACTGTATATTTCAATATCTAAACCAAATTAATACTCTCTACAATTATGTATTTCATTTACAATTTTTGAAATATTTTAAGATTCCATTTATCTTTTAATAAGATGAGTAATGCTAATTTATGTAGAGGGTACCCTTGTTATTATATACTGTAATAAAATGGAAAATGTCTTTTTTAAATATCAATTAATAGAAAATATGTTCTTTTGAAAATTCTTATAACATTCTTACTATTAATTAGAGCAATTTAAAATTTCAATTTTTATATGAATTTTATCTTCAATATAATTGGAAAATTTTTACGGCACACTTCAAATTAGTTCACGGATTTCATGAAGTGAATTAAATTGATATACTTATTTAAATAAAATGTTTCATAAATAGAAAAAAAAAACCAGTTCCACATTTTAAAATTGTATAAATATGCTATATAACATTGTATAATTTCCTATTTCAACTGTAAAAATAAAACATTATTATCTAATTTAAATTACTCAAATTACTTTTAAAACCGTATTTCTATTATCTTCTTTGCGAGAATGGCCAGTATAAGAAAATAAAATTTAAATATACAAATATTTTTAAATTTCATTTATCTGAAAGAATAAAATAACTGAAGGAATAATAAAAAGAAAGAATTAAGTTTTACAATATATTTTTAAAAATGAATTTGGAAACTATAGTCAACCTCTGAAAAACGTGATATAAAAGCTAGTTTTCTGTAAAAGTTGATGTTGATAAAAGTTTGTTGTTATGTATATAAAATGTATCTATCTATCTCTCTCTCTCTCTCTCTCTCTCTCTCTCTCTATATATATATATATATATATATATATATATATATATATATATATATATATATATATATATATATATATATATATATATATATATATATATATATATATATATATATATATATATATATATATATATATATATATATATATAAACTCCTGTTTGTGAAAATTGCAACACCACGAAGGACATACGTGAGTGAGCTGAAATTTTCAGGAAATGTAAAGTAGGGCATGATATGCAAATGATTAGAATTGCAGACCGGTAGCGCATGCGTATGGTGTGCAGCGCCCCCGAACGGCGGATCGAACCGAATATAAATAGACGGCTGTTTCGAGGCGTGTATGATTATCGGTGGTTATATGCTAGTGGTAAACGTTAACTGAATCTTTACTATGCCTCTTCGACGAAAGAGAGCGAAATTTGAGCAAATTTCGGAGTTTGAACGGGGCAGAATCGTCGGCCTTCGTGAAACTGGATTATCTCATGGTGCAGTAGCCGCTCGTGTGCAGCGTAACAGAAGCACAATCATGCGTGTTTGGAAGCTGTGGACGGACGAGGGTCGGACAGCTCGGAAATCCGGGAGTGGACCCCGGAATGTGACGTCAGCTCGCGATGACAGACACCTGGTGCGTATGGCACTGACGGACCGCACAGCTTCTTCCAGACAATTGGCAGCACAGTGGTGAACAGCTACAGGTGTGTCATTGTGTGCTTCATCAATTCGGAGACGTCTGCTGCAGCGTGGGCTGCGCGCAAGGGTTCCCTTATACAGGATTCCTCTCACACAAAACCATCGCCGTCTGCGGCTACAATGGGCCAATGTCCATAGGAGCTGGCGTGCTGATTGGCAGCAGGTCGTCTTTCTGACGAATCCCGCTTCAATATGTGGCACCATGATGGCCGAATTCGTGTCAGGCGCTATGCCGGTGAACGGAACATCCCGGAATGCATTATCGAACGCCACAGTGGACGAACCCCGGAGTTATGGTCTGGGGTGCCATAGCATATCATGGACGATCACAATTGCTACGAATTGTGGGCAATTTGAACAGTACCCGATACATAAACGAAGTTTTACAGCCCCAAGCTATTCCCTTCCTGCAAGGATTGCCAGGGGCTGTATTCCAGCAGGATAATGCCCGTCCACATGTCGCCAGGACTGTCATAACCTACCTTGATTCGCAGCAGGTACAGCTTCTTCCTTGGCCTGCGTATTCGCCGGATATGTCACCGATTGAACATGTGTGGGATATCGTTGGGCGGCGTCTCGCTCGTGATCCTCGTCCTGTTGCTTCGACAGACGAACTTTGGTTGCGCATACAAACAATATGGAACACTCTTCCGCAGGCAGATATTCAAAATTTGTTTCACTCCATGCCGCGCCGTGTAGCAGCTCTTATTGCGGCGCGTGGTGGCCACACAAAATACTAATTTCTATCTCTTATTATTGTTTATTTGGTTTGAAAATGTAATCATTTATTTGTATCATTACCACTCAACTGTGTATTAAATTTCATTCAACTATGATGCTTCCTTCATGGTGTTGCAATTTTCACAAACAGGAGTTTATATATATATATATATATATATATATATATATATATATATATATATATATATATATATTTATAATAAAAATATTTTTTTCTATATAGTAAGCTTTAAATATATATTGCATCTTATTAAAAATATACTTCTTATTTGCAAGTGCAAATTGGTTTTTTTAATTTGCATAAAATCAAAGCTTGCATTTTTGTCTCATATGTAAGAATTAGGCAGAGAAAATGTAATTCAAATAAAATAATACAGGGTGATTATCAAAAACAAATATCTTGGCTTATGCGGTTTTAACTATCATAACATTCATAGCAAGTGAATGAAGTCTTGTTATAAGGAATTTTCCGGTTGGAGCTCAAAAATAATACCGAAAACATCAGATTCACTCAAACAGTTACAGTGATGAAATTTTGAAAATATCAAATCGTAACAACAATTTTTTTATAATGGAATGTGATCTCCATTGAGAAAAACCCTAAGCACCCTTTGAATGGGAACTGGAGCATTAAAATCACCTGTGATAGATTGGCTAACAGTGAGGACAATCAATAAAAACAGAGAAGCAGAATGAAATAAAATAAAACATTTTATTGTGTTTTACAAATCGCCAGCCGCCGAACTTGTCTAGTGATCAGCGTGTCTGACTGCGAATAGGGAGGTCTTGGGTTTGAATCCCGGTTCGAACATGGATGTACTTTCTCTTTCTATCTATCCTGTCTTTGTACTTTCCTTGTATGAATGGTTGCCTATCCTATAAACGGGTCCCTATGGCATGTGTGTACTGAGGAAGTCGGACTACACATCAAAATATTGTTCAGTTGGAAAAGTGGAGCAGTGTACCCCATATTGCCAGCCTGGCTGGCAAGTGGAATCACGTGATTATTAAGTTAACATGTCCTGATAGCGAGCACTCTTTATTGTACACGTTTGCAGATCATTCGCCTTAACTGCTTCAAAAATTTGCATTTCTTGGTTTCTTATTCTCGTTTTGTGGAGGACTAACAAAACTAGGATCTCAGCCAAAGAAACATTGGGAGGTGTGGCATAAAGGAAACGAATATTAATTCTCTGGTGCATGGCAAAGTCCTTGTTACTTTTTCCTTGACTAGCTCTAGAGTTCTTGTGCTACATATGTTATTCTAACGCTATTTACTGTTTTTCATTATGGATATTGCATTCCAATACAAAATATTAGGTGTTGTCATTAGAAATTTTCGAAATATCCTCACTGTAATCATAACCGTTTGAATGACACTGTTGTTTTCCATTTCATTCTTGACAGCATACTGCAAAAAAACTTATTAAAAAATTTCATTTACTTTCTGTTAATGGTATGATAGTTAGAAATCCATATGTTGGGATAATATATTTAATAATAACCCTGTATTTTCTCTTTTATCCAAATTTCCTTAAATAAACAGCTTAAACAGTATTTTAAAATATTTTATGTAAGCAAAACTCAAATATACGTTATCTTTTTGCACCTAAAAAATTTTACAGAATCTGAAAAAATACAATATGCTATTTCTGAGAGTATTAGAATAATCAGAAATTTCAAATATATGTTAGAAATTTTTTCATTGAAATTTCTTAAATTAATCTTGTTTAATATAACTCTATATTAATGGTTTTATAACATTAAATTATTTAAAAACAAAATATTTTCATAATAAAATAAATATAATTACTCACTCATATATATATATATATATAAACTCCTGTTTGTGAAAATTGCAACACCATGAAGGAAGCATCATAGTTGAATGAAATTTAATACACAGTTGAGTGGTAAGGATACAAATAAATGATTACATTTTCAAACCAAATAAACAATAATAAGAGATAGAAATTAGTATTTTGTGTGGCCACCACGCGCCGCAATAAGAGCTGCTACACGGCGCGGCATGGAGTGAAACAAATTTTGAATATCTGCCTGCGGAAGAGTGTTCCATATTGTTTGTATGCGCAACCAAAGTTCGTCTGTCGAAGCAACAGGACGAGGATCACGAGCGAGACGCCGCCCAACGATATCCCACACATGTTCAATCGGTGACATATCCGGCGAATACGCAGGCCAAGGAAGAAGCTGTACCTGCTGCGAATCAAGGTAGGTTATGACAGTCCTGGCGACATGTGGACGGGCATTATCCTGCTGGAATACAGCCCCTGGCAATCCTTGCAGGAAGGGAATAGCTTGGGGCTGTAAAACTTCGTTTATGTATCGGGTACTGTTCAAATTGCCCACAATTCGTAGCAATTGTGATCGTCCATGATATGCTATGGCACCCCAGACCATAACTCCGGGGGTTCGTCCACTGTGGCGTTCGATAATGCACTCCGGGATGTTCCGTTCACCGGCATAGCGCCTGACACGAATTCGGCCATCATGGTGCCACATATTGAAGCGGGATTCGTCAGAAAAGACGACCTGCTGCCAATCAGCACGCCAGCTCCTATGGACATTGGCCCATTGTAGCCGCAGACGGCGATGGTTTTGTGTGAGAGGAATCCTGTATAAGGGAACCCTTGCGCGCAGCCCACGCTGCAGCAGACGTCTCCGAATTGATGAAGCACACAATGACACACCTGTAGCTGTTGACCACTGTGCTGCCAATTGTCTGGAAGAAGCTGTGCGGTCCGTCAGCGCCATACGCACCAGGTGTCTGTCATCGCGAGCTGACGTCACATTCCGGGGTCCACTCCCGGATTTCCGAGCTGTCCGACCCTCGTCCGTCCACAGCTTCCAAACACGCATGATTGTGCTTCTGTTACGCTGCACACGAGCGGCTACTGCACCATGAGATAATCCAGCTTCACGAAGGCCGACGATTCTGCCCCGTTCAAACTCCGAAATTTGCTCAAATTTCGCTCTCTTTCGTCGAAGAGGCATAGTAAAGATTCAGTTAACGTTTACCACTAGCATATAACCACCGATAATCATACACGCCTCGAAACAGCCGTCTATTTATATTCGGTTCGATCCGCCGTCTGGGGGCGCTGCACACCATACGCATGCGCTACCGGTCTGCAATTCTAATCATTTGCATATCATGCCCTACTTTACATTTCCTGAAAATTTCAGCTCACTCACGTATGTCCTTCGTGGTGTTGCAATTTTCACAAACAGGAGTTTATATATATATATATATATATATATATATATATATATATATATATATATATATATATATATATATCATTTTACTTACCTTTTTACCCACATAAATCATTCAAGTTCACATTCTGCATAAATAAAATTTCATTTCGTACTGATTTATGTTTTAAAAATCAATTAGTTTATTAATTTATAGATTAATTTGAATAAATTTTTGATTGATTGTGAATAAAACAATCACTATTTTCAAATTATTTTTTAGTTTATTTATTTTCTTTTAATAACTATAATTTTATTACTTTATGTTTCCTAATTTTATATTCTTTTATTTTATTTTAGTAATTTTAGAACTTCGATTTATATTTATTTTCTAGATATTTGAGACACGTATATCTTAATGCACTGTTGGACACCAAAAATACAACACCATACAAGAAGCAAGAAAACCTTGCTAAATGCGACTATGAAATAGACAAAACACCAGCACTGCCGCTCATACTTACTTTACGGATGAGAGTGTTATCATCTATAAGTACTATATAAATGGAGAAGTAATTACTGATTTAAAGTATAAGAATTGCTATTAATATTTTGTTTTGTGTAAGGTATTTAACTATCCCTAGTAAAAGACATTTAACGTCTTTCCATCGCGTTTCTGAGTTCAAGAGAGAAAGAATAGATTACTAAAGGGATAGCAGGTTATCCTTCAGAAAAATCAGGATAATGTATGATGAAACCAAGTAACTGTAATGCGAATCTGTAGTTGCTGTTTACAGGAGGAAACACTGGACCAACTTTACCGATCACACTCCCTTCATTATATGGCTAATTTTGATGACAGCCATATTGTGAGGATTACAGTGATGGATCATTCAGATACATTACAAACCATAGTTGTGCTCGACTTCACTAAGGATCACGGTGTCATGGTACTGATATAGATGCTGCTAGATCTCTGAAGGATTGGAAACAAGAAAAAACCACAGGACAACAAATTTAGTTTGCTTCTCACTATCCGCTCTGGTGATCCGATTGCGTTTCCAGATCATTTGAATGGCCTTATAACATTCATGACTACACTCATCTTTGATTTAAAAATCACAGGTATTTATATCAGCAATAGGGTAATAAACGATGGACATGGGCAGAGAAATGATACAATACTATCTTTAATGACGTATCCTTCTTCTACCTTCAATATGAGATGGTGAGTTTCAAGGCTGGACACCGGTTGCGGCTATACTGAACTGTTTCGTTATGCATAGCCATATTGGTCCTGCATTCAGGATCATAGTTTGGGGTAGTATATGATTTCAATCTGTCATCCTTTAAAACTCAAAACTGCATTACATTATCTGATATATCTTCAACGTTTGCCTTTGTGATATTTCAATAGGCTGATGTGCGATTGCAGAAGGCATGCAATATTCAAGTGTTTTTGTACCTGTCAAACTAAATGACTCCTTTGGCATGATTGTTCTCCCAGCCAACTACCAATTGAAAATAAGTGGTCTATGCCTGTACAATGACTAACTCAGGATAAACATATGCTATTACATCATGTTAAATTTAACAATATGTGGAAACAGTATGACTGCTATACTCCAAGCATGCATTCAAAGCCTCTTAAATTCTTTGTTAAGTCAAGTGTTCATAGCCAACAATTGGTGTTACTCTAACAACTGATTTTGTTATTCAAACTTCCCAAGAGGTTGTAATTTCAATCACGAGCATATTACATAGCTTGTTACCTGCCGAATAAATTTTCAGTGATGTCACCATCTTCATTTTTTATTTAGGTGTCTAACAGTTTGTCTTTATTTCAACGTGAAGATATATTATGATGATAGAGGATACATTTTTGAAAATTAAAATAATATTTTATAATAAAAATCTGCTTAAATCACAGATATTGTTTTTATATAATGGAAGATAAGATATGATGTTACTAAATTTATAAATTGGATAAATATTATACTAAATTAAACAGACAAGACATAGAAAAAAATACATGAAATGTAACACTCAATGAATACATTCTCCCAAGCCGTAAAAGTTATTAGAAAAATATTAAAAATGCATGTAAAGAAAATTGATACCTTAAATATTTTCTGAATAATGCATTATTTTATATCTAGACACATTATTTTATGTGTATGATGCATTGCTCAATGATGCATTTATGCAAATACATTCAATATTCGCATCAATATTAAGTATTTATTATATTTTTCATATTGAAATACTAAATGCATTCATGATAAAAATATTATTAACGCAGGTAATTTTTTGAAATAATTTGTCTTTTTAAAGTTTATAATTCATTCATTTATATTAATAGAAAAATTTGTTATAAAAATGTAGTATAGTCATCAATAAAATTTAAATAAAAAAATTTTTAAAACGAGTATCACAAATTCCTAAAATATGAGATTAACAGCAAAATGAATATTCTACTTATATCAAAATAACTAAATTATGCATACCTCTATACATGGAGTCAAAGTGAGTTTGTGGCTTCAAATACAAAATATCACTTATAAAAATAATTAGGTTTCGAGTAAACTAGTGAACCAGAAATTGATAACACTGAAAATGTTAGAGAAAAAAACCTATGCAGAAAAAACTAGTAAAAGAAATATAATCTATCAACTTTTGGCAGCTTATTAACAAGAAGTAAGGCAAAATATTTGGATCGCTCTCTCTAGCCGAATTTGCTCTGTAAAGCTTGTTTTTCTTCCTATCATTCTTGACGGTTCCCATGGCAGATAGCATAAAGGGACTGAAAGTGATCCCCGTCATGGTGTTAGAGGTAGTCTTTTTAAATAAGTGAGAAAAATCCATACACATGAAGCATATTTTTTGAAAGGGGGGTTTCCATATTTAGTTTCGTATCTTTAGCTGTTTCATTAATTTTAAGTAACTAATTATTATTTCTTTAAGAATATCATAAAAATTCTAATACATATGCTTATAATGAAGATATTGATACTATTTATTTTTGAATATACTTCTTTCATGTATTGTCAAAATAGGAATTTTTTGTAAGGTTTTAGAATGCATTAAATTATTCGTAATATTTATTATTGTTTTCTTATAATTACATTAATAATAGTTGCATAATTAAAATGCTTCATTTAAGAAGCATTATCTTCAGAAAGTATAAAAATTCTGAAGAATTCATGATTTGTCTTTTTATTCATTGACAAATTTTTAAAAGAAAATCAAGGGATAAAATGGAAAAAGCATTTCAATAAAAGGCAAAATGAAAATTACTTTTTGCTTATCTGTTTCAAAAATGCAACATTGATTAAATTCAAATGCATGATATATGAAATATCTTTAAAATATCCATTCATACTTTCTTACTGCTGCTAAAAATATATCTATTGCACTGCCGTGCAAATTTTAAATATTTTTAAAGCACTTTATAGCAGCGACTTATTGTTTGATCCTAATAAAAATTATAAAGCTTATCTAATATAGTTTTGGATGTAGTTGTAAAAAAATGGTGCAATACAAAAAAATTCAAATATTAATTCTAAATTAAAATTAAGTTGGATTACAACTAAAACTTAACGTTTTAGTCTGCGTTAAATCCTGTTGTTCAGTTTGCATTTTTTGGTTTGTGTATTAAACTACTTGATAATTGTAACAATAAATTTTAATTATAATAATATAAAATTCAAAATTTCTTACATTTTGCAGTATGAATTGAAGATTTGCCTAATCTATTCCTAATGTTACAGATATAAGAATATATAAAATGCCAAAAATATGATAAATATTATAAATAGTTAGATAAACTTGTTAATATTCAAAACATGTTAGCTTTTGTGATAAGCCCAATGAGAATTGATTGAATAAAATATTTATTAAAACTTATAATAGCAGGATAATAAATACTTAAATAAAATTGAATTTATACGTAAATATTAATACATTTGTAAAATATGCGTACGATTTTTAATTTCTGAATGGTCCTTTTTAATGGAAATGTATCGACAATCTCACGTTCTTTTCTTTATTGATATTTTAAAGGATTTAGATCGTAGAATCAAATATTTTAAGGAGAAATAGCATTTTGAGAAATATTTCAATTTAAGATACATTTATCCCATTTAAAAATAGATATTATCTACCTCCTTCTATACCCTTTTTACACAGTTATGCATGCATACTTATACATATTCATATACATACATACATACATACATACATATATATATATATATATATATATATATATATATATATATATATATATATATATATATATATTGAAGATTTAAACTTCCTTTCCTCAAATAATCTTTCAGTATGCTTTTTGAAGTTAGAATATGTGTCTCATTTATATGTGATTCATTTTTGAATAAAAAAATTCAAGAGAAGAATGCAAGTTTTCGACTTATGTATGTATATATTCATCATTATATTGCAAATTTCTCTCATATTAGATATTTGATATTTCATTTCATTATTTGAAATCAGACTCAATTATTTGATACATTAAGCAACTCATAACTAAATTTGTTTAATTTAATGCATGTTTCATTAATATCATAAGTTTCCTTCCTCTGTTATAACATCAATGAATGCAAACAAAATTTACCGTCATACACTATTCTTTTCAAGGATCAGAAAATAACGTTGCTCAGCTGTAAAACACTGCCTTTTGTACCACTGCTAGCTGTTATAAGGAGGCATCATTCATCTTTTCTGTTTTCACATGAAGATGACTGACTTGGTAGATAACTAACTTTCAATCTATCCATTAAAAGGAACTCTATCATTCGTTGACCGTTTCTTATTTGTTTTATTTATTTAAATATTTATTTATTTAACGTTTTATTTATTTATTAGTTAGTTTTATTTATTTAAAAAAACTCATCAGAAACTTCTCTTCGAATGGTAGATCTTCGAATGGTAGAGTCCCTTTTAAATAACGTTAATTTGTAAGATGGTGAGCCATAGATTAATTAGAATCTTATTCCTGTAATATTTTCAAGTTATCCTGTCAAAAACTAGAAGTTGAAGAGTTGTAATTCAAAACTGAATCAGCGAAAAAGATGGTGTTTAAATTCCTTAAAACTGAATTTTTGTCTTTTTTTAGTAATAATGCATTATTTATTTGGTTTTGACTTCTTTTAGTTTTTTCTACGCCTTGAAGGGAGCAATTAATAATATTCTCTTCTTTAATCACCTGACATATTTTTTATATCAAAACAAACACATTTATTATACTATATATTCTTTAAAACAAATACATTTTAATTTAAATTAAATTTGCTTTGCATCTCCTTGAAATCATAACCTAAGATATTTTTATATATAAGAAAATCTTTATTTATAATTAATTTTAAGAGATAATTCTTGATTTCATTTAAGGTGATTTCTCCAAAATATTTAAGAAGAGAAAATTGTAATTAATGAATTAAATATTGCAAGTAAACAAGACTTCCGTCAGTGACATTTCTAAATGAGATAATTCCAAATATAACTCTTACAATAATTAGATATAACTAAAATGGAATATCTTCCTGTAACTAGCTTAAAATTTCTAAAAAATAAAAGGAACAAAATTTGAAAAGAATACATAGCATTTTGTAAATTTGGATTTGCAGAGTGAATAAAGAGTATTATATAGTGTTAAGAGTTTAAAATGGTATTTTTTATAATTAAAGTATAAAAAGCTCATGTTCTTGATTACTTTAAATAGATATAAGTTGCTAGTAATATTGAAATTAAAATTAACTGTTTTAATAAATTATACTATAATTTTAAAATTAGAATTTAACTGATACATTTCTAGAAATATATATAGAATTGATAATAGAATGGACAGAAGTAATTTATTGATATTTATTATGGTCCATAAAACAGTTTATATTGAATATTTCAAGCAGTATAAAAATACTTGATGTTTTTACCACAGTTGCTCTTTGAAATGTTTGCCACTGTAAGTGATTTAGAATCTTACCAAGAGATAATTTGCATTTAATGAGTTGAATAGTTATTCAATTTTGTTAGGAATATTTATTTTAAAAAAAGAAATATAAAAATAAGAATATGTTATAAAATAACAAAAGTTATAGCAAGAGAGAAATATTCAGAAGGAATGGCTTTTTTCCAAAAAGACTGAAATACAAAAAAAAGTAAAACAATAAATAAAAAATGCTCTCTAAATCAAAAACTTTATAAAGATAAAATTTAATTGAAGCTTATACCGTTTAAAAAAAGATTTGCTCTTAAAAAAACGGGTAATCTGAAATCGTTTTGATTATTTAATCTTTTGTACCTCACTCTGTTCAATTTGGTTTCTATCATTTAATAAATAAAAGAACCGTTTGTTCAATTTCTAGAAGTTTAAAACTGTGTATTAAGTTATGATCCGAAGTCATGTCTCATCAAGAAGATTAGTGAGACACGTCTCTGAATAAAAGAGAGAAGGAACGAAAAAAAGATAGAAGAGAGCATGTTTCTTTCAGAGATACTTAAAAATAAAACGCGACTACAGCTGTTGTGCGAGTCAATAGAGGATTATATCCACTAAGCTAAAACAGTCCTAAATGGCTTCCTCGATGAGCGGATGGGCTGCTGTTCCTTTGGTAGAGTTTACTACGATTCGGGCAGAAATATTAGAATAGTTCAATCTCACGTCCCCTTTACGGTTATTTTATACCTGGTCCAACCACCTGAGACTGCGTCTTCACCTTGTTGAATATCCAGAAACATTTAAAACACTTGGATTGTGAGTCTTATATATATATATATATATATATATATATATATATATATATATATATATATATATATATATATATATATATATATATATATATATATATATATATATATATATATATATATATATATATATATATATATATATATATATATATATATATATATATATATATATATATATATATATATATATATATATATATATATATATATATATATATATATATATATATGTATGTATATATATATACTTAATATTCTCTGTCTTTCAGCTATGGTAAAACCTTTATTTCATATTATTTAAGTAAAGTTAAATTTTATGTTAGAGGCAGTTAATAAGAGGAGGTAAACTTCATGATTTATTAAAGGTATAAGAATATTTTAAATAATGTAATAAAAACCTAATAAATTTAACAATGCTCCATTATGAGTTTATATTAATCTCCTGTTTCAACAACTCGTAATACCAGGATTGCTAGTAAGAATATTTGCGTCTTTAAATCACACAACAAGAATGTTTTATATTACTTGGTTTTTATTGTTTATGTTTTCATTAAAGGAATGCTTTTATAATTTTAAAAGTAGTACCATTATAATCATAATTTTATTATAATTGTTAGTCGATGTCTCATGGCTTAAAATAGAAAAATTTAATAGTACAATAATAATATCAATTATTATTTTAAAAGAAATATTATATAGATTCTAATACACCCACATTCATTTAATGCTATTATTTATTGATTATATGTGTATATAATTAGATACATAAAAGTTTATCTACATTATAAATATTCAGTGTGGATGCAAGATTAGAAAAAATCGTTTCAACATTACATGTGAAGATTAAAAAATACTTTTATGCAAGTACAGTCATTTCCAAACAATGATGTTTTATAAATTAAAGCATTTTTTTCAAATGAAATAAATGTAAGTGAATAAATAATGCAGAATCTCTAAATTTTAATTCAAATTGCGCTTTAATAAAGCAAAATTATTTCTTATTACGGAGTGAGCTACGATTAATGAGTTTCAAAATTATTAAATTTGCCGTGAATCAATCACTTAAATTTGATACTGAGTGAGGCTCTATTATTACAATTTACAAATGAAGCTAACACATCTCAATTCTGCAGGGTAATTAAAGCAAAGTCCGTTTGGCAGTAAAGAATGGCGGATGCGTGTTTCTAATAGAAAAAAACAAGTTTTAAAAATTGCTTCCTGTCTTAGTAAATACTATACATGCTCTCATTAAGAGCAAAGAAAGAATAAAATTTTTTGCTTATCTGGAGAGTTTATAACAAGAGAGGAAGGTAAGGTAATGTACGGTCACAAAAGCCTTGTCAAATGAGAGCTTAATGACTCCCAACTGGAGGTCTTAAAGGACATAAAACAAATATCTCTCCGCTGGCAAGAAACTTCAAGTACACACAATTCGATATCATTTCTTATTTACAACAGTAAAATATTTCATTGTTATTTAATGAAGAGAGTTTTTTATTCGTTTACAATTTGTTTTTAGAAAAAAGAAATTTAATTTGCTCAGCGTAAAACATAGCAAAATAATTGATAAATTAATAAAGGATTTTAAAAAATGAACTGTTACTTAAATTACTTCATGAGATATTTTTGTAATAAAATCTGAATATTGCATATTACTTAAATATATATATATATATATATATATATATATATATATATATATATATATATATATATATATATATATATATATATATATATATATATATATATATATATATATATATATATATATAAAAATATATATATATATATATATATATATATATATATATATGTATATATATATATATATATAAACAAAAATTCTATTTTTCTCTTGAGTCCTGCGCATGCGCAAACAAAATCAAGTTCAAGGCTGCGCAGAAGGTAAAATAATTTCACCCCACAACAATTCGAAAACTTAAACAAATAACAAATTGAATTTAAATATATACGATTTATAACACACTTTTGTTATCAGAAGTTAACGATATTGGAGGTTTATACAATTCGGTCAACTACTTCGAAACAATATACACATAATTTAAACTCTGAAACAGGAAATATTTAAAAATGTTTACGAAAATTCTTGGAGTGGCCTTGGCTCAACACGGGTAGTCATGTCAAGAGAACAAAAATTTTTCGATACCAAATTTTTAATTCAATTAATTGTATGAACTTTAATGTTGTTATTAGCAAAAAAATTAAATTTTTGAAGTGATAAAGTGTCTAGATTGATAGTATTGTTTATTATACTATGTTAAAAACTTTTATGAAATTTGAAATTTATAAAGTTTGGAACAATATATATAATGAAAAATTATCTATCATAATTTGATCGAATTGTGCTAAAATGCTTGTTGGAATACGGATAGAGAAATTATACCTCAACTCTTATGAAATTCTTATAAAATATTTTCTTATTTATTTTCATATATGACAAATGTTTTTAGGTTTAAAATGAAGTAGAGCTAAGGCATACATACATGCATAACACTGTGGGTAGACCCCAGACTGTACCTTAAGGTTAATGGGTGCCGTCTCCCCAACACTTAGTGTGCTCCACACCTCTACGAGGTCCATGAGGGCGCCACCATCATTTCAAGCCATTTAACAAGGCAACAAATTGTCCTTACAAATTCGTAGCAAGAAGTTACAAAACATTTTAAGGGGCTTTAAGCCCTGTTGAACATCAGCCAATAGCATTAAATATTTTCTCTGAGTTAAAAATAAAATTTGACATGATGACACATACAACAAACAAATGAAAAACAATTTACGATCAACGCAAAGACAGCAAATTCTAGGGTAATTATGTCGATAAAAACATTATAAACATTGAAAGCAATATTATAAATATTATGAACACTTAATAATGAAAAGGAAAGAAAATGGCATGATACGATAATTGATAACTATATACAGACAAGCAGTTTATAAATGTTTAATAAGCACCTTAGCTTTTAAAAGCATTTTAGTTTCAAAATAATTTAAAAGGTTTCTAAGATACTAACAGGGAATATAATTCAAAAAGTTTTTAAAGTTCTAAAGTGGGCTCCTAATGTTCGAGAAGTTCAAACAATTCGAGACATATATATCATAAATTTCATTAAGTTCATAAAAAATTTATACACCATTACTAACTGTGGAAGAGCGTTAACTTTAAAAATAGTTTTCTGACTCGCCTTCTATATCGTCTGCGGGAGCGTGGCCTGAATCCTGACAAAGTTCCAATCCTTGTTTGTTGAGATAAATCATCAGCTTTGTGAGGAGTAATCTGTGGTGACGATCTTTCAAGCAAAATCTCAGGAAGTCCATGTTGGTCTGTTGGGAGTTCTTTTTAGGTGGTATTTCTCAGTCTCTGGGCACTCTAGGACATAGTGGAAAGGATTCTTTTGGGCTCCACAGATACAGGTGGATGAAACTGCCTTTCCGAATCTTTGGAAATACTGTGGATACGGGAGCGTGAAATGTTAGCAGCTCGTTGAGGTATGGATTATCATACGTCAGTTTGCTGGAGACTTCTGAGAGTAGATGTTTGGTCATTCGCGGCCTGTTCTTGCATTGTCTGACAGAGACTGCCATTTCTGAAGTGTGAAGTGCTTCAGCTGTTTGATAAGGGAAGATCTTGAATATGGAATCACTAATGCTTCAGATTCATCAATTTTTGTAGCTTCCTTTCCAGCAATGTCTGCGCATTCATTTCCAACATCACCTTCATGCGCTTTAATCCAACTTAGATCAATGTGCGGAGTTTCAGCTGCTATTATTTTCTGTACGGCATGTATTATTGGTGATGTGTGAAATGGGTTAAGTAACGCATACAAAGTTGATGAGCTATCAGACAAATGGTTACAGATCTGAGGCCTTGTGCATCAATGATATTGATGCACAAGGCTATGGTCTCTACCAGAAAGACTGAGTTCTTATTTCTCAGCTTAATTTTGTATTCTAGAAGTTGTTTGTCTTCATGGTAAATCATTAGGGCCGCACCTTTTTTCCGTCAATATGTGATCCATCCGTCTAGATATTGTAAGGTGTGATTAATTTGATTTGGTCTTGTGCTGGTGATTAAGGCTTGAAGGGCAGATTGTGGATGTAACCCCTTATGTCTTTTCGACGGATGGACACAGTCCTTATGGACTGGATATTCATAGTCTGGCGTACTGAGGTTTTGGTCTCCCAGCACAGCAGTTTCCTGCAGTTGCTGTGCCCTAGTTTTGTGTGCTAGCTTGATGCAAGTAAGATGAAATGGTGGTAAGACTGCCAGTATGTTGAAGGTAATTATGGACGTGGTCCTGAAGCTTCTCGTGATTAATAATGTGAAGTAGCGATGTAGGCTGTCTAATTCCGCTGCTTCCTATCAGTCCTGGGTAGAATTCACAAGGATGAGGGATAAGTAACCATTTTCTACATCACAAAAAGGAAAATTGCTTTAGTTATTTTACTTTTAATGTTCCAATTTCTAGCAATCACGGAGCGGAATCACTGAACTATAGGTAACATCTTTGTCTTTTGCTGCCTCATATGTTGTAGGAAGGATATTTCGCTATCTATTGTTACTCCGAGATATTTTAGTGTTTTAGTATGCTTTAGGCTATTATTTTGTGCGGTTATTCTGGGATTTGATTTTAAGTGTTTTCTTTTCTGATGCAGGATAAGGATTTGCGATTTAGGAGGATAAATTGTGAGCTTCAAGTTGCTACAGTATTTCGAAAAATGTTGCAAAGCTTCTTTGCAATGTGATTGCAGGGGTACCTTTGTATTGCCTTCAACTACTAATAATGTGTCCTCGGCAAAGGCAATTACTTTGGTATGTTCTGGCCAGGATGATGTTAATAATTCATTAAAGAAGATGTATTGAGCGAAAGCAGTAGTACACAAACAGACATGTTTAATGACTACAGACAATTACAACACAATTAATTACATTAAAAATAATAACATTAAAGAACATATCCAATAACACACAAGAGAGTCAACACATCTACTCTTAAGCAAGGCAGAAATACTTTTGACCAGAATATGCAGCGTTTGATTGCTAGAGGGCGCGCATTTACTCCTGTCAGGGGGATCTATTATATATAGAGGGTAAAAGCAGAAGCAGTGAAACTTTAATATCCTAACAAATGTAAATAAGTCTAATAATATTTAATATCATATCAGGTAAAATCAAAACAAAACATCTAATTTTTTCTCGCAGGACTCAATTGTTAAAATTCCATTTTCATTGAAAATAAATTACTAAGGTAGCTAAATTGGTAATGGTCTAATCAAACTGAGTATATAAGTGACAAGTGATACAGATCTAACCCACGCATTAAATGATTTTGAAAATATAGCACATAACTCTAATAAAATAAGATCTGAATAGAGGTTTTGAAATACTTTAATAACTTATATTTTTTGCATTTAAAATGCAATTCATCAGGATATGAAGGTCAAAGTAATAGCAAATAAAAGTAAACATATCAAAAGTAGCAAATTAACAGGAAAATAAAACAGTCAAAAAATGATGTGATGAGTTCAATTAAGCTACATAGCTTTCTTATTATGAATGAAATATTTCTATTTATCTAGATGATAGCAAACATAAAATTAATTGTATGTTAAAAATTAATTTTAAACTTCATTGAAACTAAATATTGTTACACATAATTAAAGATAAATAATTTGATCGAAACACTGCAATTTTGAGCAGTAAAAATCATCATAAATTAATTCTTCTCAGTCATAAATTTAAATTAAAAATATTTAAACTAAGTAAAAAACAAAACTCTCATTTGTAAATTATTTAAGTGTCCATTTTGAATTATTCAGATGTATTTTCTTTATGGTAGTAAAAAGCAAGAATGATTACTAAGCAAATAATCTGTAGAGCATAAATATTCAATTTTTCCATTATAAAGTTATACTACTGAGAATTTTGCGATAATTTATCTAATGAAATCAAGGAATAAATTGCATTGAAAAAATTAAAATGACATTGAAATTTCAAAAAAATACGTTTTACACATTAAGGGCGTAACTAGTGTAATTTATAAAGAAATTATAAACCAAATGTATCTAGATAATAGTTGAATCAGATAAATGAAATGATGTATAAAATCTGAATTTATTTTAGTATTCGTTGGATATTGTATTTAATTTATTCTTGTAAATGTTGGTATATGTTCACTTAGATAAGCCAAGTGAAACTGCAAAAAGATAACTTATTCTTTGTAACTCCTTTGAATGTAATCAGCATAATCGGAGATTCCTGATTTTCTGATTATTTTGATTTTACACTTGGTTGATCAAAACCAGAGTGGCAACCCACAACGCAGAAGGGCAATAAAGAAATTGTTAAAAAAAATAAAGAAATATCCAATAGACAGTAAAAGATACACATCAGTCAAAAAAAAAGTAAAAATGCCGTCCAAAAATGATATAAAAAATTTTACTTTCATTGATTTCCAATAAAATGCAATCGATAGTCTGAAGAAGACGTAAGAAAATGCTTTTTACTTGTCCTGATAGAACAAAAAAAGTAAAAGGGGAAAAAACCGATATTGGAACCAGGTCGCAATAAAGTTAAATCTGTGTATGACTGAAAAGAACATTTTTTTTCCTTCCGAGGAAGTGAAAGCTCAGAAATCTGATAAATGACTTTTCCCTGGCGTATTTTTTTCACGGCCACGCTTCTTTCATTCGAGGAAGCGTTAGAGAGCACGACCTGTTGGTGATTTTTAGCTTTCTCCGCTATTTTTTGCATGATTTTCGGTCTTTTATCAATTTGATTTTGGCAAAGAATGGGGGAATTATACAGATGGAGTTATTAATATGCGATGAGAGTGATGCTGACAGCGCCAAATAAATGGAATATGATAGTTCCTGCACCTTTTTATCATTCCAAATTACTGTCAGGGCAAAACTGCTGAATTAAAAGATATGTACATTAAAAAATGATGGAATGTGAACGCAATTTATTATTGGGATTTATGTCAATAGAAAATTGAAACATAATAGTATTTTGCGCGTATTAAAACATAATATTCACAATCACTCATAACAAAATGCTTAATTTTATATTAACATTGCTAGCTCTTTCTGCAGACTTGGCTTAATTTAATATTTATTATAAGTATATCATGTAAGATTAAGGAATAATCAATCATACATCCTTTATACTGAGAGATTAAAATTAATCGTAACAGTAATTGAATTTTTCTAGTATCAAAGTATTTTCAATAAAATATTCCAATAAAGTATCGTTTCTAACATTGTGTGTAGGTTATTATTAAATTTTGATTTATTCAATAATGTAGCTATATTATTATATTAATTTTTCATTAATTGCTATAATAATTTCATATCACAAAATTTTTTGTATAATATTTTTCTTAAATAAATGTTATTTTCATAAATACTATTGCATGTTAATAAAAACGCCATTTTCCAAATCATACAAATGATTCTTTTAAATTATTTTAAAAATACTTAACAAATTTTTAAATAATTAAACATTTTATTTCTTGAATGCTAGTCATATCTTTATTAAGTTATTGAAAATAATTCATGAAATCAGTCTTTATTTGTGAACTGTAAAATATTTGATTTGTCATTAAAATCACAGTAGTTATCAAAATATGAGTCCCTTACTCTGAAATTTTATTTTAATTTTATAGTTAAAAATCTAGTTTTCTTGTCACAATAATGTATTGTATTTTGCAAATTAGAAATTATATTGCATTATCATTTTAACAATTCATCATAAGTAAATTTATGTATTTGCAATCTTATATTAATAATTTATTATAAAACAATTTTCATTAATTCTTTGTATTGACTTTATTTTTAAGTATACTGTTGTTGTATTATGCACCGCTACTAGGTTTTCCATTTTTCAGCACCACAAGGAGTGGAAGCAATGACACTTGTTGAGTGAGTTACCCAGTGGGTGTGCCATCATTGCCCCAAAGGAGTTCTAGAAGCAAGAACTAAGCAGAAGAAACCCAGAATTGACATACCACCCATAAGGATATCATTTGATATGGAAAACATTGGTACCACGACATATTTAATGCTCCTAGTGAATTAGAGAACACGATGGACCTTCAATTGAGCCGGAATTCAAAATTTTAGCCTTCGAATAAGATGGATGAACACTCTAAACAACCAGAATTCAATGACCATATATTTGTACAAGTGTTATCCATACTATTTATTCTCTATTATAAATTGCAGAGATGATTGGCACATGATGGTTAGAAATAGAATGTTATGATAAGGTAAAATTACGTTAATTTTAAATTAAAATTTTACAAATTATTATTTCTTAATGAAATCTATACATGTAATTGAAAATTTATTTTTTTATAATTTTAAATAACTACATAAGTGATTAATCTGCGGTAGATTTCTTTGAGCTAGATGCTCAGATAAATTTTGTGCTGAGACATGATTAAATTTTTATTTGAATTTTATATTCTTAATTATATTTTAAATAAATCTCTATTTAAAACATCTGTATATTAAATAAATATTATTTTTAAATAAATCTCAATAATTTTATTATTTTTTAAAATTATATTTTTAGCTTTTATCTATTATCTATTATTTTTTAAACTAAACAAAAAAATACATTTTGCTTCTACTGTGTAAATTAATGTAATTCATGATCAGAAGGCCTTTATTCACAACCTTGACACATATAAAAATAATAACAATTTACCCAAACTTAGATGGGTTCGTCTTTGAAACGTCTGTATTACAATCACATTAACGTTTAAATGAAAGTTTGGAATTTGTTTTATATACATTTTATAAAATTACAATGTATTTCATCTGGTAACATAAAAGAATATTTAGGACACTTTACTTATATCTAGAAGTTCAATTTTTGGTTCATAAAGGGAAAGCAGCTATCATATCTTAATAAAAAGAAGTTCTATATTTCTATAAATAATTTTAGAAAAATAATAAATATTACAGTTTTTTTTCAGATTGAAGATCAATTAAGATCCAGTTTGAAGAACACTGAATCACATCATATTATTTTCATCAATTCATTAACTTATTTGCGATACCAATTTTGTTAATGGGCGCAAAAATGTAAATTATTAATATGTGTAAAGAGTTTTATATAAATGAAAATAGTTTTATAAAATATATCTAACTAATGTTTTCAAATTTACAATTTTGTTTACCAATATCTAGATGAAAAGAACGAAAACATACAATTAATATGGTATGGTATTTAGAAACAAATTTAGAATATTTTTTAGGTTATGTATCAAAATTACAATTAGTTTAAAATAATTCATTGTTATATAATTTCATACTTATTACTAAAATCTTTCGTTTCGGAAATGATGAATATTTTAAATAGAATATTAATTCATGCAATTTCACTAATATCTTACAGATGTTCTAAATTTAATTTATTATAAATTCGGTATTTACATATTGTACCTTCGAGAATTTTTGCTAAAAATATAGCTAAATTTTGTGGATTACCAGAATTCATAGGTAAAATAAATTTAAAACTTTATTTTATTTGGATAAACATCTTTTCATTTATATAGTTTTGTGTAAAACAGATTGAAGGAAAATAAAATATTGTCATACAATATCTTTATGATAACAGAAAATTATATTTATATCATGCAATTCTTAACAATAGTCACCACAAGGACATTATTTGTCCATTAAGACATTAGTCTTGGTCTTACATTCCTAGTGTTTAATAGCAACAAAATTGTAAGAAGAAATTGAAGTGAATTCATCTATATGCTTCTCTTTATGTACTGTCTAAAGCAACAAATAGTGCAAACAAAGGTATTGCTCAAGAAAACAAGGAAGAGAGGGAGCAATGATAGTTTTTGGGTTAACCAGGACTTTCACCATGAGGATGTCAGAAACGTCGATCCCGGTAAAGAAATTTTAAAGTAAGAAAAAACATTAAATGTGTGATTGAGAAATAGTGAAGATCTGTGGCTACTGAATTGTGCATTTTGTGTAAAGCCGCAACGTTTGGTAAGACAAATTTCCATAACATTTCGCAAGATATGTTTTGCGGAAATAGCGAGTGTGATACTATGTAATTACAGTATTGTTTTCTTAATTAAATCTAGTTTCATTCCTGACAAATGTAATTTATCCAAAATGTCATCTTATATTTGTATTTTACAATGAAATAAGAATAAAGGCAAGTTAATATCAACAAATTTGGATATTAATTTGAAGAATTTCGTTTACTTTTTTTAAAAACGAGTTAGAAATTCTTTAAAATATCAAAGAAAGAAAAGCTGTTGAATTCTGATGCAGTTGAAAACATACATAAGTAAATCATTTGCTTCATTAATAAATTTAATTATTCAATAAAAATTGAAATATAAATAAAAGAAAGATATTTTATGACTTTTTACAAGATATGTGACTGTCAAGGAAAAAAAAACATTTAAATTGTTTTACAAAAAAACATAGTTAAAAATATTTCTTTTGATTTTTATACTTTATTCTCTTACCACTACAAGTATATTTGATTCAAATAAAGAAGAAGCTTAGTTTTTTTGTAATAACAGAGTATTATATTATATTCTGTAATTTTGTTGAAAATATCTAGTGTTTGTTTAAAATTTAGTTTTAAATAAATAATTTTGTGACCTATGTAGAGGTGTAAAGCAATAAGTTAGATGTTTTTGAAAAAATAAAGAATCCTTTATTTTACATAATAAAATGTAATCTACGTATATAAAAATGAAGTTACATTAAAAAGGTGCTATTGTTTACTTAAAGTTGGCTTCTATATAATATCAAATTATAAATTGTTAATATGTACCATAGTGTAATGACATGATGTTTTTAAAAATGAATATTGGCACAGATTAAATTTCTAAATTATTCATTATTTTAATGAAAAGTAAATAAATAGAAGTCAAGTATGTAAAATTGTCTATACAACACCCCTTCAAATATATTTTATATTGTCTTCTACTTATTTTAGAATCTCTTACATCATATTTAGAAATTATCTTAATAATGAATGATAATACAAATTACAATATTTTTTTATAAATTTTTCAAATAGTGCTCTAGTATAAGAAATAACTTGTTAATTAAAGATTTTATTTCTTTTATATATTCAATGCAATTCAAAAAAATGATTCTAATAATGTGAAAATATTATAAAAGAGACTGTGTTTTAATTCATTCACTTAGGAAGTTATTTATGAATGGTATGATACAATCGGTTTTATATAAACTATAGATTATTATACTGAATGTTAATTGATATACAAGTCTTATAACCTAAAGATAAGTATTTATTAGAATTTCAGAATAAGCAATTTAAATGAATGTAGTATAAAAGCAAATTCGCTTATCCATCAAAAAATATGAGACAGTAAAATTTTATTATATGCAGTCTTACAGTTCAGATTCATAATCCTATCATTAAACAATATTGGTATTCATTATTTTGTTTCAGTGTTTGTTATCATCAGGAGAAACTATTATTTGTGAATGATTCAGAGATATTTCATAGTAAAATTAAAATAACAAATAAAATATTTTATACTTTCTTTATCCTTTTGTAACAGTAAATTGATAGCAAAATAAAATATATAACTAAGAATATATTATTAGATTATTATAAATTATATTCGGCTATACTAAAAGTTTGGTTAAACTCAATTTCAGATGAAATGATTCTAATCAAGAAAATATTAAATTCCTTCATCAAGATAATTCCTAATGACTTCTAGAAGAATTATGCAAATTTTAGAAGTATTGATATGCATTAAAATACAATGTTTTCATCTAAATTTGTTATGTTTTTAAGAATGTAAAAAAATTCAACTGTATAACTATTATATATTTTATAAAATCATTTATGAAATTGAAAAATTATTAGCTTTAACTTTAAATTAAAACGTACAATTGATATTCAAAAATATTGCATTTAATGCTTATACAGTAAAAATAATGTGCAGTTGAACTTTGTTTTTCTAAAGTATTTAAAATTAATCTACAGTTTGAATATATTGGTTATATTTAGCTAATTTTAGAGTTTTAAGTAATCAGATTGAACAATTTATGCATTAGATCACTAAATGACAATATATAAATTAAAAATATAGAATAGTTTTTGTAAAATATTTCAAACTCTGAAACTTGTTTTACTTTTTTCTTAGATTTTAATGACCTATTATAAATTTATTAGAAAGGCAACATTGTTTAAATAAATCTTTCCTATTTACCATTATTCATAGAAATTGTGTTTCAAATTTAATGACTAATTATTTAAAATGTATTAGTAAAGTTATTAGTATAAACAACAAAAATATTGTTCATAATTATTACAAGAAATATCGCATGGTCTTCTGAAATGTACTTTAATTTTACCTACTAAATTTCAATATATAAATATATATAGAAAAAATACCAAGTTGTTTTCAGTGATACTAGAATAAATTAAAAAACATTACTTTAGCATATTGGGAATGAATTAATTAAAGTAAGCAAAACAAAATTCATTTGATCAATTAGATGCACAGTGCAATAAATTATTTCACTTAAATAAGTTTCTCAGGGGATTACTTACATTATTTGTTGTTATTTCCATTGAATTGAAGTGACATTCAGACTGAGTTTTATTAATAATATATAAAAAATTAATTCAATTTCAAACTTTTTTTAGCTTTATTTTCTGCTAAGGTAAATTGTTTATAGAGCATACATTACTTAAAACAAAATTGTGGGTCTAATATTTTACTTAGATTTTTATGTATAAATGAAATTAAATGCACATTTTAATTTCCTTTATCAGTTTCATCGGGAAAAAGTTTCTGAAAGTTACATTAAAATGTAATCAAAAGTGTATACATAAAAGTAAGAATATTCACAAAAGGGATGAAAATTTTATAAATTTAAGATGCAGTTTTTCTGAAACATTTAGAGCCATAAACTTGAATAATTTATCAGTATCATACTAGAATGGTCCTGAATTTTTAATTATATAATATTATGATGAATGTAAAAAAGTAATATGTCAGATAACATTGTATTTTTCATATCATAAAACAATAAGAAAACATGGAATTTCTACATATTTTTAGCAAACTATGATTTACAATCACTAATGATTTTGATATGGAAGTTGTTTTGATGATTAATTTTGTTAAAAGTTTCTGATTATTTATTAATCTTCCATGATAAAATGATAATATTTTTGTCCAGAAAGAAATAGCACACTGAAACGAAACTAATCATCAGGTAAATGATACATCTCTTTTCAGTTTTTGAAAATTTTCTTGTATAATAAGTTTTATAATTATATTGCTTGTAAATATAATTTAAATTTCAGTTTGTTAAAAAATTCGGTATTATAAGCATACTATGTGTCATACAGATCCGTAAATAAATTAGCATAATCATCATAATTAAATCTGTTAAACAACTAACCGTGGGAGTAATTGTGGTTCTTACTTCTGCGAATATTTATTTATTTTATTTTCATTCATTTTTAATAAATACATTTTAATAAATATGCTTAAATATTGTAGAAGCAGAAAGTTAACTTAGTTACTTGAAGCAGAAATTTAAGTTAGTTCTTTGAAACGTCCACATAATATAGTAGTTTTGTGTGCATTCTAGTTTCAGTATTTCTTATAACTAAACCAAATACTTTATTTTTACAATTGCAGAGTTCAGTTTTTCTTTAAGTGTTCAGTTTTAAAGTTTTCATTTTTAAGTAATATAATAATTTATTTTAATATTTGATTGGAGGACAGACACGCAAATAAAACTCATTTGAAAATAATAAAAAGTAAGTTAATGATAGGTTAAAAATATTCTGCAGGACATTTTATTATAATTTCGTATAATTATTTAAAATATTTTTTTTGAAAACGCTCATAGCAATTTCTGTCATTTCATAATTTAATAAAGCACTTGATTTATTTATAATGCTGTTTCAATAGGGTTTTATTATAAAATTTAACATACACAACTTAAATATGTTTATAGTTATTTATAAAGTATTCGTTCATAGTAGACATAAAAACATTATTTTTAGAGAAATATAACACTTAAGCACTTTTTATTCATTGAAAACAATGAAAATATTCCACAAAATATTTTGTGTTAGATTAATTGCTATGAAAGAAGTTAATGTATCACTTTAAATTATTTATTCCTTATTAATTGTCAACAAACATTAAGTTAGTGCTTTGAATACGATTCTGTTATAGTAAATAAGCGATAGAGATCTTTAAATCAATAAATAACAAGAAGAAATGAATTTAATCAAATTGTGAGGTCCAATTAATGTTCTTATTGCTTTGCAGTGTTAGTGTTCTCCCATAATTCCTCTGTTATCTCAATGGACTCTTAGGAATCTATCGGAAAAACAATGATTGCCAGCCCCTTACAAAAATAAATAATATTGGAATTTTTTCATTGAAAAAACCCTAATAGTCAGATAACGAAACGAGTCTTGTTTTTATTCCTGAAAACATATGAGATAAGCATTATTAGATAAATAATGTATATTTCTTTTAATGGAAAACAAACTGAAACATATGTTTTTCAATTATAAACAATATAATAATAACAATTCCAGTTGTTATATGTAAGAATATAGTAAGTAAAAAAATAAATATCTTAGACCTTAACTACATATCATTTTTGTAAAAATAAAAAGTCTTTATAAAATTAAAATAAAAATCTGCATTGCAGCAACTTAAAAAATTATATTCTTTTATTTAAATGTAAAATTCAAAACGAAATTTTAATGTGTAAAATATTCATCGTTTCTAAAGTATTATTATCAAAAAATTTGAATTAATGAATTTCAAAAAATTCTTAAATTTTAATTTACGAATATCAATAATATTGAAAATCATAAACGTTCTTCAGCCGCCCAACTTATCTAGTGGTCAACGAGCCTCATTGCGGATAGGGAGGTCCTGGATTCCAATCCCGGTTCGGGCATGAAAGTACTTCTCTATCTATCCTGCCTTTGTCCTTTCCTTGTATGAAAGAGTTGTGAACGTGACAACAACAACAGCTGAATGATTACATTGTTAATATGGAACACATGCAACTATTTTTTGAAGTACCAACCTTTAATACAAATATGTTTTGATGTTAACTTATCTCAAATTTTAGAACATTTAAAAGAAATGCATGTTGTACATTTTGCACAGGCATATATGTAAGATTCTGTAGCAATGTTTTACATTTTCCTTTTACAAGTTTTCAAAAAATATTATAAAATATGATTTTAAAGATTTATTTTATATAAATTGTGTGAAAAATTGCTAAAATTTAGCACAATACAATGTTCATTATTTTATTTGGCAGTTTGCTTTTTAATAATTTGTGATAGCAAGTGGTATTGACATACAACTAAACAATTAATGTTTGAATGATGATGAGCAGAAGTTTTACAAAGTGTATTCCGATTTCATTGGTCCTAAGGTGCAAACAATTACCGAAAAATTACTGTAAATTATCAATTAAACCAAAATCATCCATTGCAAAAATGTATAATTATTTACAATTACTTCTGTGTTATCTATAATTCATATTATTTTCTGTTCTGATCAGTTTAATATTAAATTGATCAGTGAAAAATTATAAATAAATATATATAATTTAACTTAAACAGCATTATGCATTTATATGATACTTTCAATTGTAATTCACATATTTTTTAAAAAAATTAAATGATAAAATCGAAAAACTCATGCATGGAAAGATTATCAGGTACTTAAAGCTATTCAGCAAGCAAAAATTAAGTATTTGTAGACACAAACATTTATTAGAAGATAAACACTGTTTTCAAAATATTCTCGTTTTTAGGTTTCCCATACAAAAACAAGAAACATTCTCCGTATCAGAAATGAAAAACACAGCTATAATTATTATCTACTATTAGTTTCACTTGCTGAAAGTAAGAAGCAAATATGTGATATCCATTATACTTCAAACACTATTACTTTATTTCTCAAAAGTTTAAAATTTAACAACAAATACAAAATAATCAGAAATGAAACTATTATACCAACATTGATTTTAAAATTACATATAATAATGCGTAATTTATTTGTAATAAGCATAATATTTAGAATTAAAAAATTAGTTTTAATCTTAACATAAAGAGAAATAAAAACGCTAAAAACAAAAACTTAATATAATAAAATACATTGTACTATTCACACTTTAACCCCTTAAACGTGACATATATATTAGGAAAATGGAATAAAAATCGAAAATTTTTTGACTGTTTAATTTTATTCTTTATATTATTATCAGAGTTAGAAAATGATTTTTTATTACAAAAATAAAGTTCTAAATACAATAACTACTATATTTATAATTTTTACATACACATAAAACATTGATTACACATACGTGTTATTCGTATTGAGCAAATTAAACAAAATTTTGAAGCTAAATATAATTAGTATAAACTAGTACAATATAAAAACACAGCAAAATGATTTTCAATACATAAATTTTACAAATCTTTTACAATATGGTATATTCCAAAACAAGATACTGGTCAAAAACTTATATATTGCACTTTTTACAATAAACTCTTGTCTCATGCCTTAATCTCTTCCCTTGTTCATCGGTTTTACGACAGCATATACAACATTGCCTGGTTGGAGTAGATTTTTTCCCCATTGATGGGATGTGTTCTGGAAAGTGTTGATCTGTGAGGAGCAGTAAGCTTACACTAGGACGCAATGGTCCTGGTAGTTAAACATTTGGTTTATTTAGTTCGACAATTGATTTTCTGAAGTTCATATTTTTCGCAACTCCTGCTGAAGTATGCAAAATAAAGGAGTTATGTATATAACGCCTGGTGTAGGATATGGAAAAAAAATGTCAAATAATATTTTTACCTCCTTTTCTAGCAACCGGGAAGTCTGTAACATGTTAATCGACTTTAATATCACCTCCCATAGTGTTGTTGTAGTCATGGACTACCTTCACAACGAAAGTTGGAATTGGTAAGAAACTAGGACCACTTGTGTCATTTATTAGGAACATAGGGAATTAAGTATCCTAAAGTAGAATCGAACTCAGCTCGGACATCATAAAACAGAAACGTTAATTTTTCTTCTGCCCGAACAGAGTACGGGCATCACAAATACTGCACGCAGTAATTGCCCGAACTGAATTTATGCGACACTGGCAAGGGGTTAAAGAAACATATAATTTAAAGTTATAGACGCATGAAGATTGATTGAAAATTTGTTGAGCATATTTTTATGACATTTTATGTCAGATTGTTTAAAATCTATTTAAAATGTGTATGTTGCTTCAGATTAACTATATTTATTTTAATTTATATAATAATATATAAAAAAAATAGAACCAGATGTTGTTAAATTTATCTCAATACAGAGACTAAAATGGGCAGGATATTAGATCCGGATGAACGACAATCGGGTGACGAAAAAAATTTTCTTGGCTCGCCCCATTGGCACCAGAAGAAGAGGACGACTGTAAAACTCCATTGGAGTGACTGCCTTGAAAACGACCTAAAAAAAACTAAAAGTGACAAACTGGATGACCTTATCCAAAAATGGGAGGTCCTGGTATGCACTTCTGAGGAAGGCAATGGCCCACCCTGGCATATCAGGCCAATGAAGAAGAAGATTATAACAAAATATGTAATCAACTGTCAAAGACAATTTTATTGGGAGCAAAAAGGATGCATCAGAAAAATAGGATATATAAATTAATTTAAAAAAAATAGTCATTTAATTTAGAGTTTGATCAAAATGAAGTTGTAAAATTACCTTTTGATTAATGTGATATCAAGATATATGTTTTAAAAATAGATGGTACTTGTGTCTTGAATAAAAATCACAGAATGTGTATTTATTTAACCCAATTTTATGTAACAAATATGCGTTTCTGATATTCGCAGTTGACTTTCTTTAATGCACGAAATACATAGCATTTGAGAACTATCTAAAAATTATCAGCATAAGTAAGAATTTCGAAAACATTAAAATACATATATAATCAACTTTCATTGGTGGCGTTATATAATCATACCGAAACTTAGAACCTGAAAATCTGCAAGAAAATTACAACAGAACCAACTATATAAGATAATATATTTTCATAGTGAAAAATCAATAAACAAAATGGTGTATACTTGTTGGCTTTCTGCATCATTACAATCTCTTTCGGGATATTAGTTTTACTTGCCCATGATATTCGAAGATCTGTATGTTGCAGTCGTCACTACTACTGTATCAAATTACAATATTAGTCAGCCTTTCCATTAAATACTCAGTTCGTCAATAAAGTCAATGATTTTGGCAGTTAATAGAGGCTCCTTTCATGCAATCAATGTAAGCAAAATTCCTGATTTGAAAGCCTAATAAATAAAAATTATAATTAATAGATTGAATGTAAGCGATCATCTGCAAAATATTAAGATCAAAACAGTTATGGAGTGGACATTTTTGACCAACATGAAATCTCGTATTTATGTGTGTGAAAATAGTTTTTTTTAACTAGAATTAGTTTCTTTAAAAGATATTCTTCTTATCGTAAACAATTAATGCATGTATTTTTTTTCTTGATTGGTCAGTGTCGCTTAAACGATCTGTCATTACCAGTTATTATATGCTTAACGTTGACTTATAGTTTAGCGATTATGAGGTTCATTCATTTCTTGTATATAAATAGTGGCATCGCCTAAATCCTGACAGTAATTTGTAGTGATAAATGCTATTGTGTAGAAATGTTTCAAAGTAAGTAAAATACTTTTATTCCTACTAATTAAACTTCTAAATAGTACAATATAAAGAATTTAATGCATAACCGATTGAGTAAATATTTAATTTTTTCCTATTTTCTTCAGAATTTTATTTTAAGGAAAAAAACTTAAAGGAAGGAAATAATGACTACTAATGTAATAAATATAAAACATATGATATATTTTCATTTTTAAGAGAAATTGAAAATTAAGTACCATTACTGCATCATTTAAAAACAGAGCTTTCTAATCAAAGAATAGTATGGTTAACTTTGAGGATGAATTTAAAAGAATTTCCCTTTACATATAAACTTATCAGGATGAGGAATCATCATTAAACCATTTCTGAGCATGTCATTATATAATTAATTATATATAAAAACATATTTCTTTTAATACTATCATGAAAATTAAAATGGTAATAGATTAATATTCCAGTTACACTTATTAATTAATTTTGCTTAAAAATTATTTAAAAGTGGTATTTCAATTAATTAAAAGAAATCGCAAAAATGTTAATTCTTCTTACATTGAAAAATTCCAAATTAAAAAGGGATTGACTTTTGTTTTTACGCATGCAAGTATTTTCTTTAATATAGTTTTATAAAAATTTAGATGTGTTAAATGTTGTTACGTTAATTAAATAAAATAAAAAAATATCTATAAAAGCATAACATATACATCCCTTTTGTCACAATGTCTTCAGAAAAAATATCACCACATTAGTTGTCATAAACTTAGTAGCACAAACAACTTCTTAAATCACACGTTCCAGCTTGAGATGAAAAAGCAAATCTCTCTAAACTCACAAGCAATTTAAGGCTGGGGAAAATAAAATGTCAATTCCCTAAGCAAAAGCAACTAAACTTTTTCACCCCCCCACAATCTAGATAGTGACTTTCTAAAGTAAAAGATATTACAGATCTGCGTCAATTGAAGGACGAAATGCTCCTCTCATACGCCATTCTATAACTTCAAATCAGCACTTGGTGCTTAGGATTTCGGGCGATAAAAATCGACAATTTCGTTTAAAGGCTTACACAGTGAGGGCGAGAGAGAAAAAGAAAAGAGAAAATGGTGTATAAAAGGTCGATTATGAATGGGAAGTGTCTTTTTTTATGTCACAACACTGCTAAGTGGCAATTGTGATATCCTTTTTCAAGATTAATAGTCGAGAATATATTGTTTGTCCACAGGAAATAAATAAGCATTATATCATTTCAAAACTACCAAACATGGTGTTCTTAGTTTTGAATTAATTTTATTTACTGTATAGCGCAAATTTGTGCGACGAGGAATAATAAATCTTACATTTTATATTTTTTAACTGCTACAGTATTTATAAAATAAAAATCCACTGTTCTAAAAATTAGAGAATAAATGGGAGAAAATGTATCAGATTAGGGAAAGCTTCAAGCTTAGAAGTAAAGTAAAATTGTAATATATCTCCCAAGATTCTTTTAAGAACAGGACAACTTTACTTGTTTTCTTTTTTAAATTTAATGAGTATACCAACAAGAATTTTAGGAATAAAAATATCTAATGAAAAATAAATTATTTCTAAATTTTAAATAACAGACACAGTTTGAATCTTCCAATTGTTTATCATTTGAAAATCCCAATTGTTTATCATATTAAAGAATTGTTTATCATCTTCCCATTCATCATCTGAAAGTGTCCCAACAATGCTGGAACAGATATTATCCTCAAAGCCTGATACTCACTTTCTACATGCTATTTACAGGATTTCAGGTACATTTTGTTCGTAATGTGCTGCATAGATTCTCATGCCGCATACCATCAAAAAACCACAACAAGAGAACACAACAATGAACATGAAAGTGAAGTTTAGAGATGCAATGCGGCTCTAATATTCATTTAAAAAACGAAATAAGCAATTGGTTCCTTTAAAAATGTTACATGTTCAATAACTCGTCGGAATATGTTAGTTATTGAATTATTATTCCAAATGCTAAGGGAATTCATTAGACGATGTGAGTACAAATACCAACAAACTTTATTATATCAGATGTCATATATTAAAAATCCAAGGTAATTCTAATTGTTTTGAATCAAAACGTAACATTTTAGATCAATTCAGAACAAATTAAAATTTCAGTAATTATTTTTCATTCTTCAATGTACATTGAGGTAAAATGATCTGGGATTCTATATATAACGTTTTTAGATGAACACTATGTTGGAGTATTTATCACCAAATTGTCACCACAAATCTTTCCTCTGCAATGTATATCAGATTATTTTCCCTCGAGTTAATGTTTGCAAGCTATATGTGCTATTTTCTGCATGTAAAATCATTTATCTTAGTCGAAGAGTAATACTTAGTACATTTTGGAATTGATTTTACTGCTTTATGAATAACTGCTGCTGCAACGAAATCAAGATTTTTCTTTTCGATTTTCAAGACTTTAATATATATATATATATATATATATATATATATATATATATATATATATATATATCTTAAAATGCTGCATATTTTTGTATATTTTTAGACGTGTAAGCTTTTTAATATGCAATATTATCATAAAATTGTATTTGAACTTTAATAATAATAAGAAAATACTCTCTCTCTCTCTCTATTTGAAGATTTTTTTATTATATATCACAATTAATTGACACATTTTTTTATATTTTACATATTAATGTTTATTTTTGTGTTAAGGCTAATTTATTTGTTGAATAAAATATGTTATTACTTTTTATATTTCAGTTAAATAAAATTTTTAAATTAGTCAATTAAATGTATGAAAATATTTTTAGTTATTTAACAGAAAAATATGTTTCTGTTCTGCTGATATGCTTTTGTAATAAATTTAAAACTTATTAATTATCCCAATATATTTTATGTTGGTTATACGAAGAGCTTCTTTTGTAAATATTAATTTTCATTGACTATAAATATGGACTACTTATACATTCTTTGTGCATGTGTGTTAGAAACAAAAAAGTATATAAAATTAATGTATATTTTATTTGACAAAAAAGAAATAAACATTGGCAATAATTTTAAAATTGCGAGAATAGAGCAAATCATTATGTTCAAGATCTCAAGAGTCTTTATTTTTAAGGAGAAAGATTTTTTTATTAAGTGTTGTACTACTGTCTAATTAAAATTTTAAAATTTAGCTTAAGTAATGCAACAAATTTTCATTTATTGCTGTAACAAATAGATTTTTTTATGTTTAGCTTTACACTGTGTAATAAGGGATTTAATGCATGAATATTTTATTAATTAAAATCAAAGCATTTTGTAAAATTAATAAGTGCGAGGTGATCTTTTCAAATTCTGTATGCAGAAAATTTAACAATAATTTTTTATTATTTTCAGTCATCCAGAATTCAAAATCAAATTATTCATAAAATTTAATAAATGTTTTAAAATTTATATTTTTGTAAATAACTAAAGCCTACAGTTAAGCAATTTACATTTTAATTAGCATTTAATTTAAGGCTCTGGCATAAATAATTTATATTTTATTTTTGATTGAAGTAAAGCATTTGATGTTAAATAAGTTATTTGAAAAAATCATATCACTAAATATCACTAAACAGTAATCCTCGAAATGTAAAGTAGAAAATACACAGTAAAAATAATATATTGAGGTATTAATTAGTTACTTCAAAGTAGTTTTGTAAATTAAAAAAATAGGTACTCTTAATTTTCTTTGAAAGTCATTAAATTTGAAATTATTCTAGTATTATTTATTTTGCAAACCTAAGAAATGGAAGTTAAAACAAATAATTTCTTTAATTCAATAAATACTTCGAATAATTGATTGATGCATTATTAATTATTTTATAACTAGTATTAACAGAAAGTAACCATCAATTCAATTGATGGCTATGATGAATAAAAAATCTTAGAGAATTTCAATTAATATATAGAATTTCAAAATTAGGGAGAGAGAAGTATTATTGAATTTTCCACTTTAAAATATTTCTCTATTTTAAATGTTATTTTGAGACACAGCCTAAATATTTTTATAAGATCAATGTTATTCAGTATTAAATGAATATATCTTTAATTGAAAGCATCATTTATTTTAAATTCACCCCAAGATAATCAAATGTTGTAAATATAATAAAAATGATATTCATGTTTCATTTTGTTTAGTTATCATATTAATAAATGCTCATAACATTATGGAAGCTAGAGATTTATTACAAACTTAAATTGATAAATTATTTAATTTATTTTAGAAACAATGAGATTTTTAATTATTAGGTTTAATAAAAGTCATTTTAAAATTAATTATTTATTTGTTTTTCTTATATGTGTGATCACAGGTGCTCTCATCTTTTCTACAACCATTGGAATAATTTTATACTTCTATTTGACTATATGTATATCATGTGGACCTATATTTAAACGACTATTTTATAGCTATATATAGCTATATATATATATATATATATATATATATATATATATATATATATATATATATATATATATATATATATATATATATATATATATATATATATATATATATGTGTGTGTGTGTGTGTGTGTGTGTGTGTGTGTGTGTGTGTGTGTGTGTGTTACACACACTGTAATAATAATGTAATAAATAAATATAAGACATAGTGGTTATAATATTATTTACTGGATTTTTAAAGTTATATGCTTCAAATTATTAACATAAAAGTTTAATTAGCATCAAAATGGATTGAATTTAGGAGAAACTCTTTTTGTTATTAAATTTAGATTATTTGTTAAACTTAATTTTTCTGTAATGAATTTTTCCTCATAATTAGAGGTAATGAGTCTAATTATGTACCCATAATATAGAGTAAAACATTGTAATTATTTTATAACATAATTATCTGACTAGAAATATTATTTATAATTAAAATTTGTAAGATTCTCTTTCTCAAACAGCAAATCTTTAGTTAGCTTATATTTAATTAACATTTCGAGACAAATTTCAAATATAAAAAATATATTTTATTTAATCACACAAAATTTTAATAAGCTCTTAATTATAAATTAAAATCATTAGTGTATTGTAAAATATGAATATAACTTATAAATAAAAAATAATGCTCCTATTAATTTATTTTGTCTACATAATTTCTATTCCTGGTATGTATATTATTTATTTGCTAACACTAAGTGTCTCACAAAACCACCAATTATATTATTTTTAAATGTATGCAATAGATTTTATTCATAAAGTAAATTAATGTATAAACTAATTAACAGCTTTAACATTTAGAATCTAGACATGATTAAAGTTTTATGACTAAACTAATTTTTAAAAAAAATACAAAATCAATTCGAACTTAAGAATGAAACTGAATAATAATCACGAAAGTTAAACATGTTTTTTTATATGTTTGAAAGTTTTTAAAGCTATTTATTTAGAAAAATGTAGGTATATAAATATTTTCCATGAATTTTTTAAAAAGCGTCTAATTAAGCAAAATATGCGCATATTCTAAGTCTTACATGTGCATATAATCAAATTATTTTAGCATACATATCAAAATTAAAATAATTAAAATATTTTAGTATACATCCTAAAAACAAATATTGTGATTAAGTTGTTTGATTAAAAGTGTTTTATTAATGAATCTTCAAATAATAAATGAATTACTTTAAGGATTCTGGACATGGTGATCCACATGCTTTTTAAAAATGCTTAACATATCAAACAATATGAAAATATTTCATGCATACGAAATGTCAATGCTCAGAATTAATAATACTTTTTTGCTTATAAATTATCATATTCAAGATAATTTTTCTTCTGAGATATTCTTAAATATATGATTGATGCTGCTATGAAATTATGTCATCTCGAAAGATGCAAGCATTTAAATATTCATGAGAATAAGATTAATGATCAACTTTAGGTTTTTTGAAAACAAAATGAACAGAATCCTTAATTTATGAAAATCATTTGTTCTCATATTGCAAGATTAATTATCCTGGTTCAAGGATTTAAGATACTGATAAATAATATATATATTGATTTCATTACATTTGATAGTTTATCTTTATTTAATTTCATATGATATAATTAAATCATTTTTAGTTTTAGTGTGGTGGCTAATAATTGTTTATAACTCAGTGTACTAGAAATGACGAAACAAGTGACATGCTTTAAATAAAGACGCCGTACACTATTGTACAATAAGGTATTCTATTTTAATAATATATACAATATATATTTAGGATTAACGAAGTATAAGGTATATTCAATTATATATTAAAATAGTCTGATATTTAGAAAAAAATTATTATAAGATATATTGATAAACACAATCTATATGAGATATGTTTGATTTATAAAACACACACACACACACACATATATATATATATATATATATATATATATATATATATATATATATATATATATATATATATATATATATATATATATATATATATATATATATATATATATATATATATATATATATATATATATATATATATATATATATATATATATATATATATATATATATATATATATATATATATATTTATATATATATAGATAGATAGATAGATATAGATAATAAACACATGTTTTTAATTACATTATATTGTTTATTTATTAAAGATTATTCAGTAGCAGTTTATAATGCGCTTGCTTGATGTTCATAGAACACATTTTATAATGAAGAAAAATATACTGTTTCAAATCTTCGAAAATTGTTGCTCCAATAAGTTACGTGTTAAAAGTTTGTTATTCAATGACACTCACTACAAGATATTTATTTCACTCGATTCATAAAGATAATTATTAAAGTTAAAGAACGACTTAATAGTCATCAAAAGACATCATACTGGAATTTAGTATGGCAATTAACAGCGTTATATTATTTTAATTAGCATATTATTTCTCAAGTGGCATCATATCAGCATTGTACAACAAAAATGAAATTACCACAATTTTTTACAATTTTCGTAAGACTGAATTTAACTCCCGTGATCAAGTCATCTGAAAGTGCATATTTTAAAAAAATCATGAAATACTCTCTAGAATTTTTTAACAATAGCCATGTCTAGCTAAAATACAATGTTTGTATTAATTAAATGTTTTAACTTCAAAAATTCTCAAATTTTTCACAACTATATCTGTTTTTTTATACTTACCTTATAGATACAGATATTTTATTAGATTCTGCTGCTACTAGTAGTATCGCTGCAAAAGAATACTTTTTATATTAAATCTATCGTGTTCACAAACAACACTTTATAGGTTAATATATCGTAGCCAAAATAATATCCACGTGTATTGATACCTCGGGTTCTAGTCATCATCTGAGATCTGAAAGTTTTCAACGTGATTTTGTTTCGACTTTTGAAGTTCAATAATACACTTATTGGGCCCATCACAGCACATGATACCATTAATTTTTGTAAATACTTTATTAGAAGGTGAAAATCAGAGATGGGCAAACTTTTACTGCCACGGATCGAAATTCAAACTCATTTTCTGGGTGTGAGATGTTAAACTTTCAAAACTTGTTTTCGATAATGATTTGTAAAACTCTAACTTTGACATACTTAGAGACAATTATTTGAGATAACTGTTAGATTACCACTCAATTAATTAATAATAAGTTGCACATGAGACACACTGGTTCATATTTTACAATTGTAAAAAATAATTACAGGTCCATTTATCATTAAAAGCTAAATCAAATACAATTTTCAAAGCCATTTTGGGGTTGAAATATGTTATGAATAACCCAAGCAGGCACTATCTGTGATATATTTTTAATAATTTCATCACTATTCACCAAGATAACATACGTCCACAATCTTTCCATACACAGGTATCATCATTAATGTTAGAACTCACACCAGAAAAAAATTCACTGACAGGGTCTTAAAAAGCGCAATCTGCTTAATGTTAGGTCTAATTCACTTAAATTGAATGCCTATATGTCTGCTCCTCAAGAAAGATTTAACTTTTATTGGGGCCAATCTGCAGCTATAACTAACAAAGAACTTCCTCTTTTAATATTTTAACAATTGAACGTTGTCTGTGTTATTTCCGCAGATTTATGTTTAGTAGAATAAAAATCGAGGAACTGAAAGGATCGTCAGTACTTTGAAAAACAGCAAGAGAAAAATATTTAAGCAAAGTAGCAAAGAAGGTGGATATATTGTAAATATATATTTCTTTAGAATTGCCTCAGACCGTCAAATTAAAATTCTATCCACAGGCCGGTGGGCTGAAAGGCCTTAGTTGTCCATCGCTTGTCTAAATGCATACGCAATTTCCAAGCATTGGGAAAAAGTAATTTCAGAGCACACTATTATTAAGAATTTCATGACTTTCTTTATTTTTAAATACATGGCAAATATTAAAAAAATATTTTTTATGATCGCTCATCTGAAGATGATCGTTATTATAACTGTTTGATTCTTTATAAAAAAGTTGCTTACCAAATCATGATTTTTTTAAAATGTAAATATTATGTATTGTATCACCATAATTCAAGTTATTGTTTATCAGTCACTTTTTGTCTAATAAACTTGCTGATAGTGGCTTCATTTAAATAAAAAATTAAATAAATTTTGCATTTTTCAATGATTTGCGCTTGTAAATATTGAAGAATTTTAAGATGCATAAATAGTTACATTTACATTTTTAATCACTTCCATAACTTTTATTGGAAAATATTTCATTTTTTATAAAATATACAAGTTATTATAATATATAGTCGACAATTTATTTAAATTAGGATTTCAACATATTTTAATATTAATTAAATTTTAATTTACAAAATTTAAACCATATAAAAATATTTTTACTGATATTGATAATTCCTTATATTGATTAGGGATACTTTCTACTAATTAACATTAATTAAGGTTTTTTTAAGAGGGCTATGGGTTTTTTCATATTTTAATAACATTTGATATTGTTTAGAAGTAGGAAAATTAAAATAATAAAATTGAAATACAGAAGTTTAGAATTAAACATTTTAAGAATAAGATTTATGATTTTCATTATATAATACCAACGTAATATTTTTTGAGTTCATTTTACAAATATTATACAAATTTTAGATTTAAAAGTTTATGTTTCACTAGCGAAATTTAAAATGGTTTTAGAGATAATATATATTTAATGTTTATGACATCTGTCACAGAAATCATAACTATTTTGTTAAACAAAAATGTAACATCACACATTCGCATGCCAGACAAAAAATTCTGAAACTCAATGCTATAAATCATTATAACAATGCATGCCCATAAAATTTAAATTTCTATACCAGATGGTTAAGAAATTATATTTGACATACAATGTAAAAAACTTTAAAATTAAAGTTGAAAATTTTAATTTAGAATTTTTAATAGCCTGCATTTATAATTTTTTAAAAATTGTGGAATATATCATTTTTCCAAATAAATGTATTTAATATGAAACAATTAAGTAATTTAAATCATAAAGTAAATTTTAAAAAAAAAATTCTTGTAAAAGTTTTAAAATTTTTACAAGATAATTCAAATATATATTTTACCCTATTGAATATATAAATATATAACGATAGAGAGAGATATATTATACATTTTGCGAAAAAAATACTATTATACTATTAATAAATTTTATACATTTGCTTAAAAATTTTACAGTGAGCCCCCATTTAGAAGCTGATATTACAAACAAAGCTATTTTTTGTTTTGAATGTTATTAAAAATGTGCTAGATCTATTTAATTTTGCTTTATTAATTATAATCTAAATAACAATGTGATACAAATTTGAAAACTCTTTATTTTGCCTTAATTTTCTTTACGTTGATTTAGTTCATACACGCCAAAAATAAGAAATTACTATGCATTTGATTACTACTTTTCCTAAATAATATATTTTACTGATGATTTTGTTAAATTGCACCCCAAAAGAGGAAGAAAATATTTAAATATATGCGTGAGCATAAGATTAATGAACATTGGTTGCATATAATGGAAGGTGTGACTCATACTTTATTCATGAACGTGGTTTTTCTCGAGTTACACATTTAAATATTCATTATTTTTGAGAGGAAATATTATTCTAAGAAATATTTTTATTACTTGCGCAATTTTAATATCCAAAATATGAAATGATACATGTAATTCTTCTATAAATTGAATTTGATTTAAAACTAATAATTTGAAATTTTCTTTAGCATATTGTTGAAAAAGGTTGAGAGTATAAGATATTTTTTTCTCTTTTTTTCGAAATTAATCACTCTAAGGATGGTGTTCTTGCTGTTTTCCTCTTTAGAACTCGTAAATAAATCACCGTAAATTAATATAGTTATTATCTTGTTTGTAGAGCATTCAGAAACACATATGCATGTAGATGTGAGCGTTTATTCAGTGGTTTTTCTGCCTGTTACTACATATGAATAAAGCTTGCGATTTGGATAAATTTATTTTAAATTTAAAGAAAATCGATTCTTTTTTAGTAGATATTTATCAAGGTGAATTGCGTTTGAGGAAAATAAAAAGCTATTCGCAATTAGTCTAAGATAAAGAAAAAGATTAGAATTAAACTTAGTACTATAGTTAAATAAATTAATTATAGTACATTTGACACGTATTTTGAAGTCATAGGACAATCATCACAACATAATAAATCCTGAGACATTTTCTACCCCAATACATTTAACGAAAATATCTACGTTAGTTTTTAAACTTATTACTTTGGTTAATTCTGTCAAAGACTTATATCATAGACTCTTTCTACTTATATTCATTCTTAAAAGAAATAGATAAAAATATAAATCAGTATTTATAATGTTTTTATCATTTTATGCTTAGTTATCTTAAATGTTCTTGATTTCGATATAAGATAATAATGCTTACTACACTGCGGGAAAAAAGTATCGTCAGTTTATTATTATAAACGTATTGTATACGTTATAAGAGCTTCCAAAATCCTTTATTAGCTTCTATTAATAACTGCGTTTAAGAGTATAAAGAAGTTTATTGTTAAAACTGTTTGCGGAATCACTATAAATTTGTAAATTAAGTTATCGACTTTCGCAAGATCACCTGAATGTTTCTGTAGCTACTTATCCCCTACATGGACTGTTAAAAGTAAACGGAGACATAATAGCTAAAATTGTTCAGTTGCAAACTTCCTTTGCTGCGGTAATATTGCGAAAGATTTACGTTTTTCTGATAATTTCTAAGATCGTGTCAAAGATAAGTATGATATCAAAGTATCCTGCGGACTGAATTTGGTTGATAGTGAAGGCTAGTTGCAAAATTTGATTCAAGACAGTTTTTGAATAAGTGAAAATCATAATTGTTGAAGTCATAATAAATAGCAAAAAACGCATTTTGATATATGTAGAATGGAACTAATATGGGTGTAGATTATATAAGACATAGACTGTAGGTATAGTCTATGACCATAAATTAGGTTTAGAATATAGGTTAGAGGCTTCCATATACCTTTAAACTGTGACTCCATGGTCCAAAACCATGCATGTTTGGTATTAGATCTTAGTATCCAACCATCTTCATAAGCTAAGTCACAGAATTTAAATATCATACAATATGAGTTTTCAAAATATAGAACATGTTAGCATGATATTATTAAGCGTATTAACGAAGTTGAGCTCTAATTTTTTATGCCATTTAATTAATTTATATATATAATACTGTGTTATATATATAAAACATGATATTCTTAGAATAAACATAAATCGCTTAGTTCTAATATAATTGCTTATAAATTTAAAATTTATGAATTTATGGAAGATAAATATTTAACATAACTTACGATTTTAGAATATTTTTACAGCTATGATCAAAACTAAATTTAATAATTTTATCGCGAGACAAATTTATATACTTGATATTTGAATACAATTTTTTTTAAAATATACATGAAATTACAATTCAACAATATGAAGTAGATATAAAATATACAAAATTTCTTTCTGTTGTATATTTTGAGATTTCTAATTAATTGTTAACGAAGGGAAAGTTAAAATTATACTAGAAAGATTAATTGCTTCCAAATACACCCAAGTTGCTTTTAAAGAATGGCATTGCTATTTATTATTGCATCCTCAGAGAAAAATATGTGGTTAACTGGAAGACTTTTATGGTACACCATGAAGTGAAGCAAAATATCTAGGGATCAAGTTCCACAGAAAATTTTATCCATAAACAATGTTAATGGAAATCATTTAGAATAGTGAAACACAATATGGAGGAAGTAAAACTGATTAAATAATCAAACGAAACTATTGTTCTTTATTGCCTTTCACAACAAACAACTCTCCTCTTTTATGTTTACTCCTGTGCCATGCCTCAAGGGTTCTGAGGAAGAGCACTCGTATCTTCCCCCATGCAGAGTGGTAAACATTAGAATTCTACTCGTTGGAGGAAGTGAGTGCCAATAAATTTCCCACTCTTTTGTTACGTCAGATATTTTTACCCACTATGGATTTTAGAAAGGAAATTAGTTTGTTTATGTTACCTTAATACATTTTTATACAAATGATATATATTTTGAAATGGTTATTTTTATATTCTCTGGAAAAGGGAAACAAAATTTTATTTTTTAGATATCAAATATTTGTGCATTTGAAAAAAAATGGGATTTGGATTTAACACTTCATAAATATCTAGTTTAATTATATGGAGGACAATTTGTAATTTTCAAAGCGTAGTTCCATAGTGTAGTAATTGCATCTTCTGACATTATTTAAAGTCATAATAAATCTTCTGCTTATTCATCTAAAACTTATATAGTTTTTTATACGAATATATACAATTTTCTATATAGCTACAAAAGTATAAACAAAGAATCACAAAATTAGGGATGATACTGCACTAGAGGAGGTTTCCTGTGAAACGTTTTAAACATTTAAACCATAAAAATAATAATTTTGTTGCGATGTTTAAAAGAAAAATTTTTAATTATAAGAAAAATATATTTTCTTGAAAATCTTAATGATCACCTAGATATAGTCGTAGTTTAAAATATGAATTCCATGATTATTAATAATCTAAAAAGTTTAAAAATAAATTTGTTTTTTAAGCAAAACACTTTAAAGTTATAATGATCATCTTTGTTTTCTCACTACTCATAAAACTACTTATAAATATATAAATAAATAAATAAATAAATAAATAAATATATATATATATATATATATATATATATATATATATATATATATATATATATATATATATATATATATATATATATATATATATAATTTGAGCTATTTAATCTTCAATACTTTCCTAAACAAACTATACAAAGAAAAAATGTAATTCCAATAAATTCAATGCAGATATTAAATTATATAAATTATAATACAATAGGGAAACAAAGTAATAAAAAAATTAAATTGTATATTTATTTACATAAAAGAAATTTTAATGCACCAAATATTTTGCAAAATTGTTGATGAAATGTAAGGATTCCATAAATGATTTTTAACCCGTATGAATCCCTTTCCATGTTATTTTTGTTTAAAATTTATAATTTTGTTCAAAAAATGTGTGACATAAAATAATTTTACCGCCTTAAAGCAATCATCAGTTAGGTGAATGATATGTTTCCTAAATGCATCTTACTTGAGAACCAGTCAATATTTAGTTGTCAAATTTACAATTTATTAGTTAAAATTGTAAAAATTGAAAAAAAGTTATAAACTGTCCATCATTTTTTCTGCTTTGATATTGATAAAAATGGAAATGAAGTAGCTTTGCGAAACAATTCATAACGAAGTACATTTATTCTGTTATTCCAATATAATTCTAAAAATAATTATTCACAACAATGACAATGACAAAAATTAATAATTATTAATTCAATTTACATTGGTTTACCTAACAGAAATATTTCTAGTAAAAAATATTTCACGAAAATCAAAACACTTTTTTTATTACTTTTTTATTTAAGTATCAAAATATCTATTCTTTCTTGTCGTTATTAAAAAGAAATCGTATCCGCATATTCAATTTATATTTTTTGGGATTTCAGATGTATTAATAGTTTAGTAATATATTTAAAATGAGAAAACTATATTTATATAAATTCTGCTTGTGTTTATATACATTATTATAAAATTCCATGGGAGAAGCCATTTTCTTGGGCTTAGTTACAAGCACAATTCATGATTTCCCTGGGTAAATATATTGCCTCAGTGGTCATATTTCTCTTCTTAAAAAAACCTTTTTGTGTTAGATGGTCACTATGACCTTCAACATAAGAGAGAATGTCTTTCTTGGAAAGTGCCCAATCGGCCCCATTTCTCTAAGTAGGCATAAAAAGGATTATGTCCTCAATATAAAGCTATTGTTTATCCAGACACATGATCGGAACAAAGAATGAAAGTGTAATATTTCGCATTCAATCTTTGAGAATATCTTTTCAAGAGAAATGTGTGATAAACATTGAAATATTTTTGCAGTTAATTGTATAACAAGTCTAAAGTTTTAAATTTATGTATTTATATAGTGTCTTATATTCTGAAACGCGTAAATGATATCAGGCTTGTAATTGAAAAATTCTGTAATATTTGTAATTATTTATTAATTAATTTATTTAATAAACATTTTTATGATGAACTTTTGTAATATTTCCTTAATATTTTAACAAAGAATGAATATAAAAATTTTAAAAATCAGTTTGTATTTCTGGGAGCAAAATATTTTTTAATATACTGTAAAAATATTTTGTAAAATATTGAAATTTTATGATAGGTTTTAAGCCCGTTTGTTAACAATACTTTAGAGTCACAACCTGATAACGAAAATGGTAGTAATATCGTTAACAATACAAATTAGTATGCACCTGTACCATTTTTCAATTTGCACTTTTTTAACATACGAGAAAAATGTTACTAATTGTTGTATCTCCTCAGTAAGGATTGAAACATTTAGACTTTTCAACAATCAAAAATATTGGCACATGTGCCGTATAATCCAGGATGCCAAACTCTGAGTTTGGCGATTTTTTTTAGCGTATTTAGTTATGTATCTGTTAACCTCATTTTTATTATATCATACATTTTGGTAACTCTAATATTTATTTCATCGCGCACCTCATGGTATATCATCTTGGCAACATTTCTTATGGCCAAAAAAAAAAAAAATTCAGAATTTGGAATCCTGGATGATACGGAACCTGCGCCAAAATATTTTGAAAACTGTGTATTTTGGTATAACAATCCATTTATGGTAATTATTTCAATTCCTGAAAGAAAAGATTTTTCAATATCAATGATCAAAACTTAAAAAAAAAGCAGTTATTTTTTGTCACTTTATGAAAAATTATCTGAGAGAATTGAATACGTGGAGTTCAGTCGGTAAATTCAGCATAATGCCCCACCCTAGGTGACTCTAATATTATTATAATTATCTTTATCCGGATTGTTTTTGCAATGAAACCATATACCAACTTCACTCTTAATCAGTTGGGTTTGAGAACCGCTTATGACGCTAAAACGATAATTTTTATGAAGTGGAACGGCTCCACAAATGAGAAATGCAGAATGATTTTGTGTTTCTTTCGATACTCTAAACAGAGACTCTGATGGACATCTTACAAAGGTTGCAGTGATTAGAACAAAGGGTGAGTAAGCTACCTTATATGACATCATCTGTACAAAGTGTAACGTGATATTTGTAGCACTGTTGTGGTACACAGTTGCTGAGTAATGTCCCTAGCTGTCACTTTTCATGCCCTTTACTCCAGCAGTTCGATATATCGGTAATCCACTACTGCTGTATTTCTGGGAAGCGTCACCAACAGCCAGTTTGACAAGTGTATCTATGGTTTGCAAGATTTTTAAGTGTGTGTAATTTCGCTTTGTTGATACATGTCTTCGTCTATACTTCTCCTTCAGGTTTTTTGATCACTCATCTACATGTAAATTCATTAAAATGATACATGTCATCTACACTCGCCGCTCTACACCTCTCCTTCAGCTTTTTGATCATTCTCATCTACATGTAAAGCCATTTAAATGAACCATAGCAACATTTTATGAAACATCTAATTAGCTCTTGCAATGAATGTCTGTAATTACGTCTCCGGCTTTCTTTTTTTTTGTAGTCTTGAGCTGAAAGCGCTAAATACTGATCTCTAAAACCTCTTTTCTACAATCTTCTTTATATCTCTTATCAAAATTTACATTATTAAACAACTAAAACTTTGATAGTTTAAATAACACATCTTTGCTTCTGGATTTTCTTTGCTATTTTATTAACAACAGTGAATTTTGAGAATTAAATAAATATACTATATAAATATATGTAGAATAGTATCAATACAAATGTTTTTAATTATTCTTTGAAAAATATGTTGGAAACAAATTTCAAATTAAAATATTCTTTAATTTTTATTTTACGTGAAACAAATAAACAATGTAATGTATTTATGATATTTTATTAATTATAAGAAATAAAACTATTTCATCAAAGTTTTTTTTCACATACCATCAAGAAAATTAAAAATGTAATATTTGTTGGAATTTCTTTCACTCTATGTAGGAAACTATCGACATATTTATTTTTAACATAGCTTTAATTAAAATAAAACATTCTTGAAAAAAATATCAAACAAAAAGATTAAATAAACAAAATATGCTTATTTATATATATATATATATATATATATATATATATATATATATATATATATATATATATATATATATATATATATATATATATATATATATATATATATATATATATATATATATATATATATATATATATATATATATATATATATATATATATATATATATATATATATATATATATATATATATATATATATATATATATATATATATATATATATATATATATATATATATATATATATATATATATATATATATATATATATATATATATATATATATATATATATATATATATATATATATATATATATATATATATATATATATATATATATATATATATATATGAAATATTACATTTTAACTCATTTTAATACCCACTATAAACACATAGAACCAAATACTAAAATAATGAAAATAATAACTCTAAATATATAGTTTATATATATTTAGAGTTATTTATAATTATTCCGGTTCGAAAGGAGACAGATTTCTAAAAGTTAAAATGTGTTATTTAAAAGAATTCTGGATTAATGTGCAAAAGTAAATAAATGCTTTTATTTACGTTTGCACATTAATCCAGAATTCTTTTAATTGTTGCACATCTCAATCACTTTTTTCCACAAGAAAACTAAGTTGACTTGGAAATACAACTTATAGCAGATTCCAAACCTCCTAAGACATTTATGGCCAGTGGTGAGTATCAAATCCATGAACCTTTCAACCGAAGGAAAGAGTTTGAATCATTTGGTTGGCAATTTGGCATAAGTGTTTGGCGAAAAGGACAACTAATTTTAAAGCAGTGCAAAACTAGTGAAAGAAATATCAAATAATAACTTGAGTACTTGCATTTTATTTTTCAGTCAGGTATTTTCTTAGAGAGTTTTTTCAAGAAACATATTTCTACTTAATTATTAGGATTTGTAAATTTATACTAGGAAATCACAAAGTTATCCTCATAATTTATAAGCTTTATGATGCTTGTGTTCAATTAATAGATTTTTCTTTTAAGTGATATCGATGCTGGAACTCCGTGGGTTGGGGACGTGTACACGTTAATATGTGACGTCCAAATTCCTTCCCCTGGTGTAGCGTGGTTGTGGAGAGGAGGGTGCCAGCTCAGGTGTGGTCTCGTCACCTGACCGTGATTCAAAATTACGAGGCACCTTAAAAAGAGCAAATTCGTACTTTCACCTTCGTGGTGCTCTGATCCAAACGAAAGACGCTGTCTTTCACTTAATTTGCACAGCCAAAGGCATAGCGAGCTTGGCTTGTCCAAGTGTCATAAGTAAAAACAACGTATATCTCAAACTTCCCCACTTTTGTCCTTCTATTCAGATGGTTGAATTAGAAAAGAGTGAACAGTCAATTTTCAGACCACCCAGTTTTTTTTTTTTTTTTGTTAAATTTATCTCCTTCAAACAGTAAGCTACAATAAGTTTTTGTTTTTGTTTTGTTTTTTATTTGGGGAGAAAACATTTGAACCAGTTAATTTTCATTTATTACACTGCATTTTTGAATTTCAGCCTTTTAAAATACACTCATTTTTTTCTTAACATTTATCTTGACTGCTATTATATTTGATGGCTTGTGCTTGTCTTTGTATTTACCATCATTTTACCATCTTATTTGTATCAAAATAAATATTTGATACAAATAAGAATGTCTTATTCATTTCCTGAAAATTATGGAAATTAGGAAACAGAATGATGAAAGTAAATAATTTTAATTTTCTCTTCAAATGTTATTGCACAAGATCTCAATATATAACTTTAAAAAAAGTTTAAAATCATCCCTTCCTATCTATAATGTACTTCATTTAGAAAGTTAAGTATATGAATATTAATATTTCTTGTATTGCATGAAAATTAATTAATATAATTAATTAATAGAGATAATATCAGCAATGAGTTCGAGAAAAAGTAATTTCTTCGGAGTTTTAAATAATACTAAATATGTTAATTATAATTTAAAAAATATTTTAAAATTAATGTTTCTTGTTTCTTTTATAATTTCTAACATTGTTAAAACTACAGTAAATTATAACTAAGCACTGAAAAAACTCAGCGAATTTTACACATTTTCTAAGACAATCTTTTTAAACAATATTTCTGCAGTTGAATACTTATTTTCAATTTTTAATGTAATAATGCTCACTTTCAAGCCAGTGAAACCATACTTCACTCAAAATATGAATATTGAATTTAGATACGTGAATTGAACATCTTAATTCTGATGAAAATGTTTGTAAAATTCGTTCAAGGACCATAAAACTAAAATAATAATATTCAGTAACTAGGAAACAAATGTTACGCTTATTTTAAAGAATTATTTACATCAGCATTGCTAATGTAAATTGATGCAGTATTAAGAAAGTATTCCCATAATTAACGTTTTATTTTTTAACGATATGCTTGAAACATACAAATGTCTTAATTAAGTATCTTAAGACATCAACGCGTAATTACGTACTCCATCCTTTAAATAAGGCATTCTAATTATCATTTCATTTCGATAAATATAAGAAGTTTCCAATTCTAATTTTACAGATTTTCTTTGTTAACTAAAGACGTTTTCATCTTATGTCACGTTGCAATCGTTCTTGAAGGGTAATTAGTTGGCTTCTACAAATGATCAATTGATTTTTCTGTTTATTATATTCTGACAATTATCCAAACATAAAATGAAGCCTATTCTATTAAAAATAGGCTTCATTTATCAATATTTTTCATTCTTTCAATATCAAATCGGAAGGGTTTAAATTTCTGATGAATTGATCCACAATAATATATTTAAATATTAAAATAATATATATTTAAAATATCTAAATATTTAAATTTTAAATAACACTACAAATACAAATAATTTTAGTTATTCTATAATAAGTAAATTAAAATAAGTCAAAAATTAAACTGAGATCTTACTTCAGATTTTACACTCTTATCTGCTAGATAATGTTTCTTCTTCTTCTTCTTCTTCTAAGAATTGGGTTTGTATGTCATTGGGCACCTCTGCTTTTATTAGCATTTTGTACCATTAACTCCAAACCCAATGTTTCCTAGTTCCAGTTGCTCGGGTCACCCACTTTATTAATAAAGTACGATAACCCTTTAATGGAGTCTAGGTGTAACTCTCTAGTATGGATGATGCCTAAAGAAGTTAATCTAGGGAGGGCAAGAGCCTCACATTCATAAATGATATGCTCTGCCGTTTCCTCTTGCGTATGACATTTCCAGCAGATAGGGTCTTGCTGAAACAGTCCCATCTGGTCAGAAAGTCAGTCAAGCTAGGGATAGCCTCCAGGCTTTCACCAGAAGAAGATGGTTTGGAGGTCATTTCTACCTCAAGTGAAAGATTCATTACTGCCCCTTTACAAGATTGCCTCTGAGTTCCCTTGCCTTTTTCAGCAAGGTCTACTTCAGAGGCTTCACCTGCAAATGCAGAAAGGTTTGTTATTTCTTGTGTCTTTTCAGCCACAAGATAACAAATAATAAGCTCAGGTAATATAAGTCCACCCAGCATTGCCTGAGATACTGGGCAAGGCAAATTACTCTAGAAGTTTGCCAAGCAACTAGAGGCTCCGTTAAGACACCAATACCGCGGTGCTAATTAGCCCTAGGCACGGGTCGCATAACACCAGGGTTTACGGGAGCTAGTTCGCGGCCTCTGATTCTATATTCAAGGCTATCCGGTCATTCCTACAGGACATTCGGCGATCCACCACCTGCCGACGCGCTTGGTGGCTGCTCAAGCCCCAGGATGTTTATTATTACTTTATGGTATATTATGCTCTGCTAGAATATTATCGAAAGAATGTAACTGAAATTCACTCTGGTATATTTTGCATACCGTAACTTATATATCAAAATAATTTACATAAAAGCATTATGTGTTTATTGTTATGTAATTACTATTTATTCCATTTTTACTTCATTCTTAATGTAGTATGATAGTAAAAGCATTTCTTTGGAGAACTTGTCAAATAATAGAAATGCTTAATAAGACTTTGAGAACCAATCTAATATTAAATAATTTTAAGAATGAATTATATTATTCTAATTAGTATACTCGAAGAATTAATGGTTAATATGGTTTATGTCTTTCACGTGATGCGAGTAAGTAATATTTACGTTATTTATGATTCCGTTTCGTTTGGAAATTAAGAGTTTTGCCTGCTTTCTTGAGCCAGATTA